>JASCZW010006506.1:0-92843 GCA_034211315.2 Aedes japonicus
GATACAACCATAACTAACCACAGATAAATTAAAGTGCTCTTTCATTCGGTGGTAAATAGACATAGGGAAAGTGTGCGCCTGCGCTGGGATGGCTTGGAGTGAGTGAATCACTCTCGCTTTTAAGCGACCGCTCTCACGCGCTCTCGGCGGTCTTCGCCCAAGAGCTCTCGCCAGCGATCGCTGCCGCGTGCACTTGTGCGAAGACGCCCCAGTGCTCTTTCGGTGATTCGCTGGTGTGAATGTGAAAACGTCGGCGGAATTTTTTGAAAATGTCCGAAAAAGGAATCGGGACGAAATCGTGCGTGAATTATTTGATAAGAAAAAATACGGCTAAGCGATGGGAAGGAAATCTCGGTGTCGATGTGTACTTTGTGTGGGGAAGATGGGAAACCTTTTAAGTGTGAAACCCTTTACAACTTGACCCGGCATTTGATCCTGAAGCATAGGCAAGTGGCGGAAGAGAAAAACATCTGTGTCGCAAATAGTGACGAACTTGTCGTTGGAGGTGATTATCCAGAAAAACCGGAGAAAATTACTTTGCATATGGACAAAAACGTATACATTACATCAATCGTGCGATGGTTAACAGAGTTCCAAAGCTGTTTTTTTCGAAGGAATGTGTGAGCAATGTTTTGCAGCCCCTGGAAAAGGCTTTGAAGTTGAGTTGTGTGTCTCGAAAGAATATCATGCGTTATGTCGGTGCGGTTGAGGCTCGTATGGTTGCACATATAAGTGACCAAATGCAAGGAAAATTAATCTTTGTGAAAGCTGATCTTGCTTCAACAAAAGGTCGTTCAGTTTTAAGTATCAATGCCCAGTTTGTATCGAAAGGTAAAATAATTGTAGTGACACTTGCGATGGTCGAAAGCATGGACAGGAATACAGCAGAGAACATTTTCGCGGAAATAATGAAGGTGCTTGATATGTTTAAAGTTAATATGCGTAATGTTTACTCCATTAAAACGGACAACGGAAGCAACTTTTTAAAAGCTACAAAATTAATGAGAAATGCTCAAATGATAACACTTAACGGGACTGAGATAAATGACATACTAGAAGAGGAAAAGGACACTTTTGAGAACGAGAACGATGAAGCTGATGATTTCGAAATCGAAAATGAAAATACCAAGTAAGCTATTCTTGTTGAACTACAGGCATCTCCCCAATACCGCAGTGGGTCCACCCACCGCAATTTCTCGTTTATTTTTCAACTAATGAATCTGATTTTATGTACGTGATGAGTATATGTTTTACCCTACGTACGTGAAAAAAACAGATCTAGCTAAGAAATTGCAGGGGAGTAGACGGCACTACACAGCGCACTATTCGGGGATACCAGTATCGTATTGTTTTTCATCAATACAACACAACATTTATCCTCCACCCACACACTCCACTGGTTTTGTGAACGTGTGTAAAAATACCAAAATTTTAGCAACGCTTACCCTGTGTACCCGAGGTTTACTTGTACAATTTAATTCAGTAAATTCATCTTTATATAAATTTGTAGAACACATTGCTTAAATAACTATTTTCCATGTCCATTGCCGTATAGAAGTTAATGATATGTTATGATGCTTTCAAAGTGGATAACTTCCAACAATTTTCAACTTTGATTGAGTATACGTGTACTTATAAATTGATGTGCGTAATGATGTGTATGTATATATGTATATAACTAAATGAATAAGCTCACGTTTCTCGAGGAGGAAGGTTCTTAAAATTTATAATTAAGACTCAATTTGTGTGATCCATTCCCATGAAACACAGACAAAATATCCTTTATGTATGGTAGGTGTTTAGTTACGTAGAATGACGCAAAAGTTATTTAACCAATAGTGCTTTTAGTTTCTGTACACTAGGGTAATCGAGTTGTAATTTAGTTAATTTTGAGATTATGAGTTAGAAGTTGCTAAAAGTTCAGCAGATGCAGAAAGTAGCTCCGCTATTACGAGTTTTTACACACGTATGCTTTAGCTATAAATGCTCTTAAATAACAATCGTGTTTTAACTTAAAGGCAACCGGAGATCAATTTTGATGACGAAGATGAAGAGTTTGAAATGCTTGATTTCTCAAAAGAAGCAAATCAGACCTATGATCAAATTCCCGAAGATGAACTACCTATCATTGATCAACCGAATTTGACAGGAGTTCGATGTGCTGCTCATGATATTCAGTTATCAGTGTACGACGTTTTCAAACAGAAGACTGTGTCAAGCTTTCTAGCTAAAGTCAGAAAACTGGTTAAAAAGTTGCGATGTCAACCATATGTAAATTCCTTTAAAAGGGACAAAACGAAGAATATGCCCATGCTGGATGGCGATACGCGCTGGGGATCATCACACTTGATGGTAAACTGCATCGAGCAACAAAAAGCTTTCATTCAAGAACTTCTGCCAGCCAATCTTCGAAAAGATTACAATGAACACTTTTGGACTACGGTTACACGATTCTCGTTCGATCAACGCTTCCGCTGTACATTCTAACTAAAAGAGTTCAGGAAGAATCGCTGACTTGTGGTACAATGTATCTATCATGGAAGGAATGCTGCCTTGAATTGGCAGAAATCAACGACCCGTTGGCAAAAGAATTACTTGAAGCATTGAAAAAGCGACAAGGAATGTGGTTTGACAATCCAGCGTTTATAGCCGCTTTGTATGTTGATCCACGTTTGCACGAATTTGACCCTCCTGTATTGTCAGCTGAGCAGAAAGAGATAGCGGTTGTAAGTATCATTTTGTTTTTAATATACTAGTAAAATAGTATTTGTAGTTAGAGTACATGAATGACATTACATTTTAAGAATAGTAATACAGCTATTCCATTTAAAAAGGATATTGTGGTTCTCACGATAAAATGAGTAGATTCGTTACTTATCACAAAATATTAGACCCGTAGTTTATTTATTTTGTCATTGGGGTGACCATTTTTTATGTTTAAGAAATTTATTATTTTTTTCAAAAATTCATAACATTTATACCACTTGATCGAGTTCTGAGTTCAAAATATCAAATGAAAGGTAATTTAATCAATTATCTTAGGAAAAATATAATGATAGGGTATGTGTCCCTTGACTCAGCCTATTATGCAACCAGCGATCATATTTTTCATTATAACTCATAAAGTTTTTAAGCTGTAAGCGAGATTCAACTAGTTATACACTTGCAAAGATAAGTTTGATAAGACATTTGGTAGCATGTATCACTAAAAGTTACACAACCATTCAATAATGAAAACATTATAATTCACTATACAATGATTTTGTCTCTTCGATTTGTGTTTAGATGAGCCTCTTGAATATAAACAACCGCAAATTCATGCATTTTCACTTGAAATTTTACAAATAACAACTTTTTACTACGTTATTGATACAACAGGCCATAGTTGAGAACATACAAAAAAATATGTCCCCAACATTGGGTTTACGATTTTCTTGTAAAATCGTTGGTATTTTAGTTATGTGAACAGTTAGTTTGTAACGTGTAACTATGTTCTGCACATCCAGACTGCATTACTTGCTTTATCGATCGAATTTTTAATAACCCTCGTTTGATCTCTGACATCGGTTTACTGGTTCTGCAGTTATGATTTTTTTTAAAACAGTAAGTTTTGAGAAAAATTTGAAATAAGAACGATTTTTTGTACCACCTAACATGAAAATGGTCACCTTAGTGACAACATAAAAAAAAATTACGATAGATAACAAAACTGTTAATTATATCGTTTTTCTATGGAATGGCTAAATATGGAGTATTTTTTTCTATGTTTGGATACTGTGCACAATTTGCGTTTGACTACTGGCGTACTGTTTCATTGACTCGTGAAGAGAAGAACTGTGAATACTTAAAGAAAAACCCTGGGCACAGATTAAGTCGCAGACTTGATAACTAATATCGGACAAATATGTTAAAATACAGGATGTCTCTTTATGTACTCTTAAGGACAGAAACTCATGTTAAAGTATTTAAAAAAATGTCGATTGAAATTTTTATTATCGCATGCATATTTACATATCTGTTTGTATACTTTAATTACAGCGTCATTTGATGACTACCTGGAAATCTATTTGTATAGTGAGAGGGAATTCGCGAAGTACAGAGAACGCTACACAAATACCTTCTACAAGTGCTAGCAGTTTTTCAAGAGTTGAAAATCTTCTCACAGGTAATCGTCAGTACAAGTCTTCAGAACTTGGAGACATGGAAAAACGTGTTCGGAAACTGCCATTGGAAATGTCCGCATCTCTGGACACTGATGTCATCCAATACTGGGAATCAAGGAAACGGAACGATAAAGAATTGGTGGAGATTGCCCTAACAGTTTCTCAGTTGCCATGTACGCAGGTTTCAGTGGAACGAACTTTCAACGGACTTGGTCAGATACTAACGAAATCTCGTATGAAGCTTGGTCCTCTCTCATTATCGACAATTCTATTCGTTAAGGCAAACGGTGACTTGTTTGACGAACTATACTTTCAGTATAATTTGTGATTTTCCTAACTTTTGCTCTTACTTTGCTTGAAGCGTAATGATTTTTTTTAGTTTTAAAAATGCTGTTGTTATTTATGTAGAACAATGGAATGCCTTCTTTTTTTATCTTTTTTTTATATAATAAAATACTAAATGTCAAATCCCTACAATATAAATAACTTGGTGTTAGTGTTTTTTTATTTGTTATCTTATGCTTTGTTCCGACTTTTGAGCAATAACATGTTATAAGACTATATTATTAACATCTTCCTTGTCGATAAATATTATAACTCTGAAGTCAAAACATGCCATTGATTATCCCAAAAAGAAATATCAAATCAAACCAGATTAATTGCCATAGTACTCAAAGATTATGAATGGGTAGGAGAAAAAAATTACATGACAAGATTTCTCGTGCATGTGTGATAATTAATGTCAATAACAATAATAATAGTAATAATTACTGACTTTAAATATATATAAGTTCCAAGTTAGTACAGAAATATGTTCAATTCTAAACTACATGCAGAATCTATATAAGATTGGATTATCCCATAAACCTTAAAAATATCTTCAAAATATTCTAAATATTACCAGCATCTTTCATTGAGTTCTACACAATCGAAAGAATAGTATGTCAAATCTGGGTTTTTTTCATTAGGGCGAATCTTACATTGAGAGCCTCTCTTTGTTTACTTTCTTTTTCATTCTTATTCCAATCACCTTTCCGTTTATCATTCTACTCTGTGTAGTGTACGCTAGCCATCACTGTTGTGTTTCGATCTATACTAAAGGATCCCTTATAACGGCACTGTTATTAATGAAAGAGAGCGAGATCGGAGAGAATCTCTCAATGTTAGATTCGCCCTAATGAAAAAAACCCCGAGAAATATATAGTTTTTTTAAATTTCAAAATGAGCTTCCAATCAAAATCACTGTAATAAACACAGCATAGAGAACTGAATCCATTCCCTGGGATGATTCATATGGCGACATATATACTGACACTGAACGGTGACCCAGATAAGACTGTGCAGGGACACTGCACAGTGTAGCACCTAACACTTAGGGTTCATTCAAATATTACCTTACACCAAAAGAACCCCCCCCCCCCCTCGACCGCATTTTTTCTATATCTAATACAGTAAAACCTCTTTTTACGCGCTGACTCTTCGTCTCCGCTGCCGATAATTGTTTATTAACTTTCTAAAATTTTTATTCTAAAATTCTAATCTCAGCCGCTCAAGGTTTAGTTTGTATAAACATATTTTTGTATTGTTTGCATAAACATATATGTTTAAGACCGAGTAAATGAATAATAACGAGCACGTAAAAGAGGACCTACTTTACATGGGAAATAACGTATGCCTGACTAACCATATTTGAGTGGACTCTTAAATAAAGGAATTGCGAAGAAGAAGAAGATTTATTGTTTATTTCCTTGAAATATGTTTCTGTGATGTTCGAAGTCAGAGTACCTGATGCAAGTACGATCAAGTACATTTTTGTTGTATCGTCGTTTGGGTCGACAATGTGTCAATATTTAAACAACTTCAAAATATCTCGGCAACGTTATTATGTGCATAACTATGCAAATATATAATACAGATACTTGACCATCATAGTTGAGTCGCACACCTTCGTGCTATTCGTGGAATTAATTTCCACGCCCATCGCCACGCAGTGATGGTAACATAGTTTTATATCGGGTATCGAATAAAATATATAATTCTCCAGATGTGAATATTATGTAGTTTTATCTTCGAACAGGAACCTAAAGCACAACTACAAAAACGTAAAGAAACATAATTTTTCTTCCTTTGTTATGTAGCGTCAAAGCGAATTTGCAATCACTGCTGTATACTAGTAGAAGAGCCCACGCCAGTGAGCACACTGGGGCGCACGCGCCAGTGAGTTTATCTGCATTCGCTGCAGTGTATTCGAGAGCTCTTCTTCTCACTCTAGAGCGATCGAGTGTTGGGTGAATAAAAACCAATTTTTTCCACTCACATGCTCTATCCGCATGCAAACACGGTGGTGAATATAAACAAGAGAGAAGAGCTCTCGTTGAGGTAGGAAGAGTGTGAGGAAAGAATTAAATCTCTCTTTATCACACTGAGGATTTGGACATCACTGAGTGTGTGCGACCGAAATTTGCTTCATTGTTGTAACGTTGAGTGCCTTAAAAACCGAAGAAACTGTAGGACTTTTATTCCATTCACCTCAACTTGTTGTGGTGACTGGATGGTTACAATGAAGAGCCGTCATGCTGACGGTCGCGGTTCGACTCTCGGTAGCGGATGGTAATCTTTTTTTTTTTGTGCGCCATTGAATTTACTACTACTAATCAACTGTACAACATCACGCACACATTGAATTTTTCTAATCGAATTGATGTGTTGCTTTTTTGCCCACGACCAATGTTGCTTTCTTTCTCCAAGTTGCGATCCATTACGAGAAATGAAACCAAATCATGCGAAATTGCATTACAATCTTGCTTTTTTATTTTGGGTGTAGGAAACATCACACTCATTCGCTATTCTATAAGCAACCGAGGGTTGCAATTTTATATCGGTGGTGCTCATGCGAGTGAATGAATTTTCCCATGCTTGCTTGTGGCTTATTCTGTAAATCTATGATGCAATACTAAGCATATCGGCTCAATTTAGCCAAATTTAAATCATTGTGACGTATTGAAAGTTGAGGAAATCAGAAATCTCACTCAAGTGCATAACTATAAAATTACGAATAAAGTTTCAACTGCCTAAGAATACGTAGAACATTATGATGTCATCGCGATTTTCTCGATTATTGCTGAATTTATGACATATTTGGTACATAGGATGCATGAGGGATAGAGGCTGACAATACAACCCGTTACCCTATCAACTAGCTAGAATCAAAACATCTGCTTCCATTAGAACTTTCGCGTTTCCAGGCATATTTCTCTTATTATTATTGAAGTTGTTGTTATAATGTTAAATATTTTAAAAGAAATCCTCACATTTCTTAACCCTATTTATATAACGTCGTTTATTTCACTCACATATAAAGACATGTTATTCTTATTATTCCAGCATCATACTAAGAGTAATCAACTGAGAATAAAAATGCACGTCACTGTCTCAAACGGCGAAAAATAAGGAAGGAAATGCACTAATTAAAATACTGAAATGGCATCTTGAAATTGTTTCGCTTTGCATTTCTTACGTTACTGGTGTGACAGCAGCATTAGTTAGCTGCCACCGAACGATGCCTTTGTTCATTATCCATGCCTGGGAAAGGGTAATTTCAATTCCGGATAATGACTTCTTCCCTATTGTATAGCCATGTACGGCCTCAAAGTCTAACTAAGTTATAGAGCTTGATTTCACTCAGTTGCGTGTGATTTACGACTCAGCTTCGAATGGAAAAAAGATGTTCCTCTTCAACTTTCTAATTCAACTATTGGACAAATTGAATCGTAGCTCACTGTGACTAAAAAAAATCTTCCGCTGATTTAGTCACAGTGACCGAGTGAGCTTTTTTTCTTATCATTTTTAATAACTTTGAAGTTGTTATAACTTCGAGTTGCAATGGCGGAGTCCTGTAGCGTTGTACTCGATTTTCTAGACATTCTTTTGAATGAATTTCTACAAATTTCAAAGATATTTTCGGGTGCAAGAGGTTTTCTTAAACTGTGATTAGTTGGATAAGTTTGCTCCATTCAGCGGGAAAAGTTATAAGTGCTTTTTATTTGTTAATTTTCGAATTGATGTACAGACATCTCAGGAACACAACTCCCTTTCCTTTGAACAAACAAACATCTTTGGATGACGAGCCTTTTTAATGTAAAGTAGGAAAAAGCAGTCAACCATATTGCAATAAGAAATTTGCCTGCAAGTGCCTACTTAACATCGATCAGGTATTTTATATCTATATCTTTATTCTTTATTCTGCTTATAACACAAATCGAAGAACTACATATCCGATGCTCAGAATGACCCGTATAAAGTAAAGTAGAAAAAAGCAGTCAAATAGATTGAAATATAATTTGGCTGCAAATACCTACTTAACCTCGATAAGGTATTTTAGTGATATATATAACAATTGCAATGATTACACCACGTTTCCACTTATAACACAAATCGAAGGACCACAATTCGATGCTCAGAAAGACCCATATAATGTAAAATAGGAAAAAGCAGTCAACAATATTGAAATATAATTTTGCCTGCAAGTGCCTACTTAACATCCATTGAGTATGTAACGGATGAAACTCTCATAATTCACTTTCGGAACTGATTCGGAAGTAACTGAGCAATTCTCATTTATACTTCAACTCGGAACCGCCAGCCATGCAGAAGAAGATGTCCAAAAGAAAAGGAAAATTCGTAGTTTTATGATTACCACGAGAGTGCATTTGTCTATTGATAAGCTTGAAGATATGACTCATTTGCTCAAGATGTCATGGTTCAAACTCTAAATATGCAACACATTATGATCAGACGCAGTTGTGACGTAGGTAAATATACTACTAGCGATTGTGGCAGAAAGATTTTTTTCCTTCTGAAATTCACCACGCAGCGCCTACTTGTAATATTCAAATTAGGAGAAAACCTTGGAAAAAACTTAGCCACGGAAAACAACAGAAATTACGTTTCTGCTTGAATTACACTTAATTATGACAAAACGAAACCATTTCAATGTTTCTTGCAGGTTTCTTGCATTGTTGGAGGATATGATGGAATAATTAAAGATGATGACGATGACGGTCCCACCACATGCCCCCACAAAGTTTGAGCTAGACGATTTAACTGTGAGATAAGTTACTGAACAATAATTTTAATCGATTTACAAACTAAACAAAAATCTATCTGATTACATTTACAGATATAAACTCTTGGGACACTTCTATCACTATATAGCAAATTTATAGATTTAAAAATGCAGTTTATTTCATCTTCAGATATCTGCGAGCATAGACCAGTGATCAAACAGGCTGACAAAATCCAGGACATAGCAAGTAATTAAAAACCCTACTAAGTTCAAGAACTATGAGCAAGGGCCGCATTTTCAAGGAATTTCTGACATTCAACCAGACGACTCACTACTGGTTCAGAGTATCTCTCAAACAGCATTAGCTTTCAACTAGTTAGAAAAAAACCGCAGTCATCTTTACCTGTTTACGCGCGTGAGGCTAAAGGCCCAGCTATAATGAGGATTTATGTCAAAAACTGCTGCACCGCGCCGTTGCGCTCTCCATGGTAGCCCAGCCTTAAAACTTGTGTTGACTACACAAAGAAGATACCTACTACTTAAGTAAAAGAATCAGTGGAGTTGTGTATAACAAACGACCGGTTGACGTAGACCACTTTAAACCGTTTGATTAGTTTCGTTGATTTCCTAGCGGAACATTGCAATGCAGGAACTGTTCTAAGGGACTAATGGGTTAGCATAAGCAAGTGAGTAAGTATGTTAGAACATTCTATGATTCGCTTTTCAGAAATTCTCTAGAAACCGTGGAAATGGTCATCAAGTTTGAATGTTGGTATGATGAAGGGCAACGGTTTTGCTGGCTGTAGCGATTTAATCTTAACGTATATGACCGACCAGCTGAAGACCAATGTCCTTATCGCGTAATAGATTGTACAGGGTCTCGGGATTCAAAACCAATAATTAATGATATTTTTGACAGTTGACAGTCTCGAAAATCTCCTCCTGATTGAAGCCAAAATCTTGAAAATCTATAGAAAAATGATGAAGCTATAAGTGTTCGAACTGTTTCAGATATTTTCAAGTTTTCATTTGACGTCTACGCTTGTCGCAAAGCGTAGTCTGATCAAAATAGCGTGAGTGTGATCCTAACAGACCGTTAGACCAGCATAATATAGTAAATATGTCAGAAAATTTTATTTTTCACTTCTTAGAAGGCATTTGGTTTAAATATTGATACAGCCTCGAGTTGAAGGCTATTCTTCAACGTCCCAACCAGTAATTGGTAACGCATTCTCACTGGCTGCTTTCAGTCTTGCCGATAAACGGGAGCTCCCTCGGCATCGGTACCTGATCGTTTCGGAGTATATTCCGTAGGGAAGCGGAACCTATGCTCACCATAGTACATATATTCATCACATTTTGCAGTCATCCAACTTCAAACGTAAAAAGATGTTTGATTACTCCAATAATTGGAAGCAGTAACCAAGAAAATATAATCCTGGCAAATAAAATTAGGTCTTGGATATAATTAAAAGCTACAAAAACGTTTCGGAGACTTAAATTTCGAAAAAATAATGAGGAGTCAGATTTTTAACACCATTTTTTACCTTTGCACAACAAATTCGTCGTATTGATCTAACCGTACTAGGGAATATACTCGAGCCAGACACCAAGTTTTCTTTTATATTTCATTATATCCTCACACATTTTTGTTGCGTAATTGCACAAATCATAAAAATCACACTTCACTTATTACACTAGCCACACGAGAATCTACGAATACGTGATAAAATACTTAAAAAGTATGGGATTAATTTTAACAATAAATCGGTCAAATGATCTACTTCATTTTTGGGTGTAGTTGTGAAGAGCGTTAACTTGTTTGTATTTTTTCTTGATTAAAATCAATACGATTAACATATGTACACAGATGGGATTAACGTTTTTTTGTGATATTATTGAAATAGATACATGGTAGTGGCAACTTTTCCGTATTAAATTGGAATAAAATTATCAAAATCGAATGTTTTGTATGTTGCTAAACGATTGACGGTAAGTGAACGAATAAATTGTGATTAATTTGTGTACTCAGTGTTCGGCATTCAGTGCATATTCACCAATTTCCACTGGAGCTCTGCTTATTGAGCTTCCGCTTGCCTATAGTTAATCGTAACGCACTTCCAAAGCTGCCGCATACGGTTGACATCAAAACGATTAGGCTTATTCTCACCTTCACAGTTTTTTAAAACTTATTTCTTCCTAGAAGTAAAACTCTATTTGATGCAAATCGTCCACAGAATAACTATTCATAACAGTATTAATTGGAATGTGCAGAGAATGTTTATTCGGAATATCATGTTCAAAATCAAAACGTTCTCCGTGATAGGTAATTGCTTGATACTTGCCGGAATGCAACATTCTTCAAAATTATCCAACCCGATGGATGTATATGTACACAAAATAGATTCAGATTGTAAAATTTTAAATACTTGAGTCAGTAAAATGTCAACCATTAAAACCTCTTGATTAGAGCAAAATTTTCAAAAATAAATCAATCAAGAAACGATCGAATTATTAGCGTCCGGTGTCTCAATTTTTCGTGACGGCAGCCAGTGGTAGTAAATGTACTGTATTTTGATATTTGAAATTTTTATTGCGACCAAATTGAACACACGCAAAATTAAAGCATCGTGGGAGAAAATATCATATGACATTTCTGTACCGTTTCCTCCAAGCGACGAAACATTTTTGCTGCCTCCAGCCGATGCACAGTGGGCAAGAACTGATGAAAACTATGGAAAAAATCTGTAACTTTTGCCGCTTTTAAGCGCGGCTTGTAAACAAGGCCGTTTCCGGTTGAAAATTGTTTTACCGCACGGCTCTGTGAACGAAGATATGGCTGGTTTTACCCCACTTTCCCTTATATTATTGAATAAGCTTTATAAAACATGAAATAGAGAGAAAAAAAAATACTCCTACAAAAATATAAGATCGCTCAGCATGAGATTCGAGCACTACTTCTTTGCGAGGTAGGTTTGTAGCTTTTTTGCTAAGCCAACTCCGATTGTTGAAAGGTCAGTTCTGAGTATCTATGATTTGCTTCCCATGTAATATAGTGAAATCATAATCTTCTACTACAAATTCATCATTATGACAAAAATAACAAGTATGGCAAAACACGGTTGGTTTAAAGGGTGTCCACAGTTAAATCGCATCACTCTTTCAATAAGCTGTAACATTTCGCCCTTTGGTTTGATTTCAACGAAATTTTGAATGAAATGACTTCAGATTTGTTTTGATTTGTAATGGAAAAACGGGTTGCCATTCAAACTTTCAGATGTAATTAGTTGATTAGGCACCGCCGTGCAAGATGGAATTTTACACAACAAATTTGAATTCTTTTGTTCGAGCATGAACGTCTGTCTGCGGTTTAACTGTCGATCGGAAGAAGGTGAGTGGTAGAAAAAGTGTTCCGTACTGTGTGAAGGATCACAAGCGAGTGCTTGCTGCCTTTAACCGCAAACCCAACTGTTCCGTTCCGGATGTCGCGAAATAGCTACACTTAACCAAAAGCTTCTTGCAGAAAGCCAAGAAACTAGCCGGGCTCCGTTCATTCAAAGTTCAGAAAGCTAAAAACTGCAATGAAAAACAGAATAGGACAGCTAAAACACGTGCGCGTAAGTTGTACACACAAATGTTGACGAAACCACACTGCTGCATCATGGACGATGAAACACACATAAAAGCGGACTTTAAACAAATTTCCGGCAACCAGTATGTGACTGCAAAAGACAAGTTCGATGTTCCAGAGTCTCTCAGGAAACAGCAAGTGTCAAAGTTGCCCAAGAAATTCATGATTGGCAGGGGCTTTGTTCGTGTGGTAAATTTTTTTTGCCGGACCTAGCCTCTTGTTACTACTCCAGGGATGGTCTGTACAAGACGAATGGTGTCAATTTCGTGCCGAAGGATCTTAATCCTCCATACCTTCCAGAGTTGCGACCAATTGAAAAATATTGGGCTATGCTGAAGCATGAACTTCGTAAGCATCCAAAATTGGTCACTACAGAACAGAAAATGTTGAAATCATGGTTGAAAGCGGAAAAAAAAAATTTCACTTTAATCGTTGTACAAAATCTTAAGCGTGGTATTAAGTAGAAGTAGAAAGTTCGGGCTTTTGGATTTGGTAAAGAAATACAGTGAAATAAAAATACCTTAGCCAAGATTATGCATTGTTTTTTATTCCCTGAATATTTCATGACAATCGGTTGAGTGACTTGTTTTTGAGGACGAGTTTAAAGTGATGCAATATAACTGTGGACAGCCTTTAATGTAGTTTCAACAGCATTTCAAGCTTTCCATAAAAACTTATCCTGTCTATGTTCTATGAATGTATGGTACAATGTTCATAAGAACAATAATAAAAAAAATTACTTGCAGCAGTGAAATAGTTAGCCAAATCGTCAGCAAGACTAACATGTAAATACGGGAAATCCAAACCGCTTCGAACGTGACATGTTTTGTAATTCGTTTATCATACATTTATAAAACAAACAATTATAAATCGTTCTAAAAATATGTTTTGTGTGCTACTTGGGAAGTCTGCAGCACGTTTGTAGTAAATAAGGAAAACCTGAAATTGAAAAAAAAATCAAGGTAGAAAGCATTATGGAAAGTCATCAACTAAGGTCTTGAAGTGAAGAAGTAGAAGCAAGTGAAGCGGATAGAGCATACAAAACTCCTGTGCTTGCATTTAGTTTAGGCTGAGCTAGTCAAGTTCCCGATCGTCGTCCAGGTTGCCAAATCCAACTCCCCCGTCCGTTAGTTCCCGACCGTCATGGGAGTTCTAGTGTCTAAAACTAGTAACATCTCAAGCCATGGGTCGGAGACTCGGCAAATTTATATGCCGTCTTGAGCCAACGCGAACGCCAACGTAAACGCGAATTGGCGAGACTCGGAGGAGAGGAAGCGTTTGACTGAGAGCTGGAGAAGTATCGGTCTGGCAGTTTAGCCCGAAGAGCAGGCACAGCGAGAAGCAGCGTAGATAGGAACTGGCAAAGTAGCGGAACGGGAAGAAGGGCTCCGACGGTAGGAGTGTGGGCATAGTGAGGAAAGAGTTAAGAGGTAGGAAGTAAGGAAATGGAAGAAGTTGTTATCTGTGTGCAAATTTGTAATAGAGTGGATGAATGTTCAGAAAAGTATTCAGGTGATTCCTTGGACGCGGTAGTGAAGCGCGCACGCCAAACTTGAGGCGATCGGAAAAAGGGGGTCTCATTGTTTCATTTAAATAGTTGAAAATCCGCAACCTGTAAAATATAATTGCGAAAAGGAAAACTTCTTTAGTACAGTATAAATATAAAGAAATTGCATAGAACCTACCTTGTCAGCACTCCAGGAATTGAAAAGGGAGACTCAAATCACCAAGAATAGTTTTCTCAACCTCTTTCGACCACCAGTCGTAAAGTTTATTGAAAATATTTTCCGTGCAATCACTAACCCTAATTTTTTGAAGCTATCGCGTTCAGCAGCTCTTCCGCGGGTTTGGAAAAAACGCTCGGCAGATCTTAAGAGAAGACTGGATAGAATCTCCTTATGGTAGGGGCGGTGGCTTCCTCATCCACACATGCACACTTTGGGTTTGTGCAACAAAGTATTCTAAATTGATCCACTTACCTGCAATGCAAAATCGTGATACTGCTAATAGGACAGAACACCATATTTAATCAATTTACACTGTCACCAAAAACACTTGAATCGATCAAGTGGTGCTCATTTCCACAGACCAGGTAGTTTTTCGTCGTCATTGTTTACCTTTATAAAACCAGGATTCGCTCATTAATTTTTCACAATAAACTGTATTTCCACTTCCCGTAGCCACCTTTACACTATTTACTTTCACTAAGAGATCAATTATCATCGCACTCTTGAAAACAGTGGGCGAAAAAATAATATTAACGAGAATAGTGCAACATGTGTGCACCCGGTCTCAAAATTGCGCGTTTTGCTTTTTACTAATTCACACTCAGCTGTGGCGCAGTGCTGTCAGCAACTGTTTGTGCGAGTGTGCGGGACTGATAATAGTTTTGATTAACGAAGTCTAGGGTTTTTTTTTTCAATAGGGCGATGTTAGCATCGATAACAAAATGAGAAATCGAGGATTAAAAATTCCATGCACATTTTTAAGTCTGTATTTCGAACGAATCGCATTTTTATTTTGTTAGTCATCTCGGGAATTCAAATCCAATCAACTCTACGATACCAACAATTTCACACACTACTTTGTTACGAACTTCATACTCAAAATTGCTAAAAAATATATTTATGCCCTTTTGTCAGCACTGTTTTGATTGCGCCCTTCAGAATTTTCGCCGTCTGTCAAAACGAAAATAAATTTCGCCCGTTTCCTAGGCCTGTTGGAAATAGGTTTGTTTATTTCGCCAGTTTGAATGGATTCCAATTAGAAAATTATGTGTCAATTTAGCCTGTTTACCCAGTCTTCTGGCAATTGCAATTTCAATTGCGCCCTTCAGATTTCTTTTAAATAAATCGTAAAACAGAGTGATTAGTGGAGCAAGTTTCAATACTGGGTCTATATCTGGATGAAGAAACTGTGAGTATATTAATACATTATCAAAAAGTTATGTAAAGTTTTTTACTTCTATTGCAGTTTGTTGCTGATGTCATGTTATCAATGGATTATTCTATGAATGAACAAACTATGAGTATATTAATACAATTTATTATCAAAACGTTTTGTAACGTTATTTTCTTCTAATGCAATTCGTTGCTGATGTGGTTCTCGAAGCTAATGATTTCGAGGAACATCTCCGAACAATAATTGGATCACCAACAAAATTGTATGAAGTGCAGCCAGCGTCTTGAGGATGTGATGATATTGGAATACAGGCCTGCAGGTGTCGTATCCGCTGTCCATTTTAAACGTACAACGTGTAGATTTACGGAACCAAAACTTGTACCAGTTTGTTAGAGGATCTCTTGAAATTTTTAAAAGCAAGATGAATTTGTAGGTGTTGAATAAGGAGTCGGATTGAACAACGGTGAGTGCGTTTGATTTTCTTTCACGATCGCAAGCTAGGGGTTCTTGAATAATAAAAATATCAACAATGTTGATACATAGAATGATGCTTTATTCTCTTAAAGAAATACAGTTCACATTAATAATCAGCCATCACACGTCTCAAAATCATCTAAATCGGCTTCAAAATGATCCGTTACATCGTTTTTACTCTTTCGTCCCCTCTTTTTGGGTGCAAGTTGACCCAATAGTGCAGCGTAGAATGATTTGTTTGTAACAAAGCTCATCAATTTTCGAAGATCAGCAAGTTTCTCGTTTGAAAGTGGAATAGGATCAGTTGATATCGGCAGGATATCTTGCGGTAAGTCAGCTGATTGTTCGGAACCTTTTTGTCGTATGTCAAAGCTCATGAAATGCTCGTCATGCAACTTATATTTATATTAAACTATTCCTGGATTATCCGAACGGTACTCGAACCAGGAAATTTGTTTGAACCCAATGATTTCATCTTGGAGATTCATCTTTGGCTTTCGAAATCTGTTTTCAAGCGCTTTGAAAGCCAGCAAGTCTTTTTCTTCCATTTCGTGAACTACAAAAGGAACCCTTTTTTAAATCGCTGACACAAAATTGCCCAGTCTCTTGGCGTTTCTATATCAACAGTAGTACGTTTTTTAGCCTTTTCAATGCATGCGTGCACAGAATCGACTTCCATATGGCTATGGCCTGAAGTCATAAATTTATGTCGCACAGTAAGGCTACGGTTTTCGGCTTTGCATTGATACATGAAATTCGTGAACATCATGCAAACAACAAAGTTGTGGTTCTGACCCGCACAGCGGGTTTTTCTTCCATTCTTTTTATCCATTTTCTTCAAGTCAATCATGATACACGAACTCATCTCTTGCGAACCACGTCGGGCTTTTGATTCATCCCACTTGTAACAAGAAGCTGTGTTTTGTGACTTTTCGGCACTGAACACAGTGAAATTTAAAGTGTACAATTGCCGACAGTAAAACGCGGTACCGCATAGCAAATGCGGTGTAGGCAAACATTTTTGCAGGTCGAATGATGTAGTCCTGATACTCTCATTGGTTTTTGCTGCTTGTACGTCTTTCCTCTTGCTATCATACGCATCCTGAGCGCATTCTTGATGCTTTTTCCTTTCTTCCATTATTGCAGCCTTTTCTGTCTCGGACTTGGAAATTTTCAATTTTATCGGCCTAAGGTTTTCGAAACGACAAATTTTGAGTTCGAAACAAAATTCGTTATGTCGACATGTTGACCGGATCAGTGCCATCTCTCATACAGCGAGCTTTGTATAGCTTATGCATTTTCACAACGTTCAAATTACTACTGAGATACTTTTTTGCAGTGTTTTCTTTAGTGTAGTGAGATGAATAGGCTGGAAAAGATCGAATGTGGTCCAATATATAGCTTCGATGTTCTTCTGTCGCCATCTGAGGATTTCTGTTGTTCGCCCTGAAATCATCTGCTGATATACCAAAACCTTTTAATTGTTTGGATGCCAATACCCGTATTTTCTTGTCTTTGACATCATATGTAGCCATGAACATAGACTTACATACTTGCACTCTACCATTAACGGCAGGTAAATATTATGACCTCGTGTGGGTTCTCCTAGAATTGACAACCTGTAATATAGACAATAATTATAAGTTGAACCGAAAATTTTAAATAAAATCATACCGTTGGACGAGATGTTACTTTCAAGCCCATGTTATTACTTAGAACTTGATTTTGTCCCGACGAAGAGAGCTGTAGTAATGCAGTCAAAATCTTGGATCGCGTATCATCGGTGAATTTTTCGTAGCACTTTAGCTCAACGCATGAACAAGCGTCTTTAATACAACTTGCAGGTATGATTGTTCCGTCATACCGTTCATAACTATCACCCCTGATTTTCGCTAGGCGGTTCACGGATCTTAAGTTTGTTTTTTTTGGCTTAGTAGGTTCACTGTCATGTTCCGTAAATCCTAGATCTCCTGCAAAAAGAATTAATTATGTTATAAACTTAATTAAGGGTATGGAGTTATTTCAAGCTACCTTCTTTAACAGAACCACTTTTATATATTTCCAATTCATTCGGTTCATAGTCGCTGAATACCGTTATGTTTATAAAGTTCTCAAAATATTCATTGATCGCGAAATCGTTTATGGTTATTTCATCACCTTAGTCAACTTAGTCATCAACTTAGTTAAAAATGCCGCGTCGCGACTAAAATGAAGAAAAGCGGCAGTTTTGCGTGAACGGGTTAAAAACGTGCTGTTGATCCCTTAACTTGGACATTCGAAAACCCGAGGAATAGTGGTTTTAATAAACCGTCTGATGCTGAGTTTCATAGAGTTTCATAGAGAAATAAGTTCCGGAGAAATATCTGTCGGCAAATCTTCCGACATTACACATAACGTTACTAAATCTAGCCCAATTGATGCTGGTTTTGAGAATCCCGGTCATACTTCCGAATCCGATGGTGACCTTAGTTTTTGATTAGCTTTGCATTTGTTTGTGTACATATTCTTTTTCTTGTTTGGAAAGTAAAGGAAAAACAGCTTTCATTCACTTTCTTTTCCTTGGAAGCTGGAGCGAGAGGTATGGGAGTCTGGTTTGACGTGATCCCCCTTTTTCGTTATGGATATATCTCATTTTTATAACTAAACATCTTTCAAGTTGATTCCTGTGGAAAAATAACACAAATGTGGCAATGTTGCTGTTACTAGAAATTAGAAGAAAAATTAGTATTTTCCATTTAATTCCAACTACCTTTGCTTATCTTGACAAATACGCGTATTTCGTCTACAATGTGCAGACTTCTTCAGTGTCTCGTACTAATAACTCGTACGAGACACTGAAGAAGTCTGCACATTGTAGATGAAATACGCATATCTGTCAAGATAAGCAAAGGTAGTTGGAGTTAAATGGAAAATACTATTTTTTCTTCTAATTTCTAGTTACAGGTATTCCACTAAACAGCTCAAACCCTCTAGGATTCAATGTTGTTGTTGTTGTTGTTGTTAATGTTATCGTTGGTTGTCAGAGTTCAGTATGACGGGAACCGGTCCCTGGTCCCATAAAGAAAAATTAAAATTACTTACAACCACGACAGTTTTCTTCATGATGCACCAATACTACCAATTAAGAGCTAAAAAGTGTTTGCTCTACTACATGCATGTTAAATACTGAGGATTCAAGGGAGTTTCACCTTAAATATTCTAAATAAACACTGTTTACATGACAAAGAAGAACATCGATAGTATTTTATTACCTTCAAAACATTCAGTGGGCTGGCAAACCAAGTACCACAACCACCACACGGTAAACTCTCGAGTAATTCATGTTAAGGGCCTAAAAGCCATTTGTAAACAATGATTTTAAATGTCGATTTCTCTTGAATCTTAAGTCAACCTCATGAAATAAAAGCAGCATCTGGTAAAATAGTTTTAGTTCTACCATATGGAGTAGCTGGATATTGTAAGATTCTTGTGATTCGTGAGAGATCAGCGTTTAAAGTCATTGTTTATAAATGGCTTTTAGGCCCTTATCATGAATTACTCGAGAACTTCACTTTGCTTCTCCATTTTGCAGGTTTTTTTCTTCTAGAACGAAAAAGCAGATGATTGATTTTCGCGCACGGTTATTTTTTTCGTTTTAAGTGCGAAGATGGATAAAATAGGGCAAAGTAGAAACACACTTGAATGACATTTCACGCCCCATTAAAAATTATATGCGGACCATTTAAGTCTCATTAGAATCTGTGTATTAAGTGACGGGTGTTAAAAAATTAAAATCATACTGGCTCACATGATTTCAAATCGTAGCAAAAATTTACCGATGTGTCAATTTTAATAATAAAAATTATTGATTTATTTTCCATGTAAATAAGGTTGGGCATAATTTTCACTTCCATCCTATTAACCTCGCTGCATGCTTATAAACATACAAACATTCAAAGAGCATAGGAAATATTCAATGGTATCATTTGTAAACGATATCGTTTCGCAGCGCATTGATTCAGCAAAGTTTCTATAAAAATTAAGTTTTTATGCATCTTCTCGGCCACTTCGAAATCGAAATACATGTGCCATAAACCATCATCGCACAAATTATGCAACATTTGGGCCGATACAGTCAATATTGCAAAACCGTTGACTTTACAATGTCACGATACAAAATAATAAAAAACTGTTTAACACCTTACGAAATAATAGCATTGCTCAATCCTAATTAATTTTTTATAACTTCTATTTCTAGTTGAAATCAGCCATTGATAATTTTTTTAAACGATTTTATTTTTTTGTTTCTTAAATTTTAGAAGAAAAAAACTGAAACTGTATGTTTTTTAGTCTACGTCGGTTGACGAAATATAGAAACTAACTATTTTAAAAAACTTGAATGATTTTCACATTAGTCGACCGGCCATTTCATTTTAAAACATTAGAATTCCTACTAAATAGATATTGTATCACTGCAGTCTTGGTTTTGGCTATTTGAAAAAGATATAACCACATTCTTATTCATTTCCATTAAGCAATACACACATTTCAATAAATAATGAATAAATTTAGTCGTAGTTGGGACATCAGGAAAAAAGTGTCCCGAAATATGGGTCTACGATATTCTTGTGAAATCATTGTGTATATTCCTATGAGAACAGTTAACTTTTTACGCGTGACTATTTTCTGTACTTCTAGAATGCATTATTGGGCATATCGATTCAATTTATCCAAATTTAGGTCATTCAAGTATCGTGAAGCCATAGATTTGCCTAAAGAAATATGTCTCCCTATCGTACACTTGCAGTTAACACTGGTTCTTGGTTTAGCTCTCCTGCCAAGAAAAAGCTTTCATTATCAACAAAGCAACAAATTCCCTGAGCACAAACTGCTGCATCATTGCCTTGGCCTTGTGTTAACTACCTTCTGCACAAACAAAACCAATCTCATATCACTTTATGCTTCATCCTACACAGAAACATGCTTGTCCTTGTCCATCGTCAAACCATCACATCATCAGTTGGCCGAATCAGGTAGGAACCAGCACTGCACTGTCCAGCAAGACGCAATATTGGGGGGGTGTTGTTTCCAGCATTCAGATTCTCGGCCATTGTTCCTCCCTAGACGCACATATTTTGTCCTAGTTTTGTTTGTTTCTCATCTCTGTCGGGTTCTCCCTTCTCCACATGACTATGATCATGGTAACTGTAGCGTAACTATAATGTAACGTAGCCAAATGATTGTGAGTCGTCAAGTCATAAATGAGAGGGAATGATTCAGATCGGTAGGGTTCAACGCATTTGGTCACATGGAGGCCAATTTCATCAAATCGAACGGATCAATTTCATCAAATACAATATACTCGAGAATTCAATCAAATTTCTACTTTTTTTTACAGTTTCAATTTATGGAATCAATAAACACAAACTTCAGAAACCATAACTGCAGAAAATTTGAATGACTTGTATGCTACAGTGCTGGAATCATGTGATTAATGTTTGGCATGTAGGATCTATGTAGTTTCTTAGAATTTTGCCTTTGAAATTTCAAACTGGCGTTGCAAATCGGCCATGATGAATTCTATCATTTACAGCTGATGTATTGCATGCCTCATTGCAGGTCACAACACAGTGTAAGACAAAACGAATGTACACAGAAATCCCCCACCACTCATCACTAGTTCTCGGTTGTCCTGAATACTAAGAAAAAATCAACTTGTTGGTTGAATTTTCTGTGACGCCTTTAGGGTAATCCGTACTCGGTGGAAGGCTGTACTATAATATGCAATCTTCAGGCAAATTGTCATATTCCAGAAAGATGCATCGCAAATCCATATCGATTGACCAGTTCCTGCACACAATTGCAGACAAAACGTCACCTTGAAATCAACTCATTTCATCACTACAGGGTGGAAGTGCATTTATTTGCCATGCTCAGTGTTCCATGGAACTGTTTGACTCATTTTCTTCATATGACTTCGTCTGGTAGAAATTTAGTTTACCACCGAGATGCATTCTAGCCCAGGGAAACGATGTTATCACATTGTAAATAAACTATTCTTGTTTGTTGCAAATATCGTTACTTACATCCGTGCGCATGTGAACAATGTGTGGGACTGCGTATGTGGTACAAAGTTTATTTACGACCAGATTGAATGGAATAAACATGATAACAATGCGCATCAGGATCACTACCGACTGTTTGTATGAATGCACTGCACCAACAAAGATTGGGAAAAAGAAACTGCAATGCATTTGATGAACATTGTGTGTCAGTTGATGTTCGTTTTCTCAAAATTACGATAAGCTCATTTCGTGAGAAAGTTGATTCTCTATTTATTGACCGCACTAGTTCAGTGATATTTCCAAGGAATATGTTTATGAGCATGATGGACATTCAGACATATCTACGTTTGTTTTATCGTTCCTTTCGAGTTTAGAGTAGGGAAACTTGGAGTTAGGTGATTCCCTTGAAGAAATCAACTTAGTCCATAAATTGATGAAAAGTATCTACTTCATTTCAGTAAACAAGAATATCATCTATTATATTTATTGGGAAACTAGGAGAGTTTAAAATTAACACATTATTTGATGACTTTTTAAAAAAGAAAAGAGAAAACATTGAAACACTTTTTTCAAATTTTCACTAGCAAACGCGAGCAAATTCCTTTAAATTCTGATAGGGAAGTCTCTAAATGAATTTAAAGGAATTTGCTCGCGCTTTCTAGTGAAAATTTGAAAAAAAATGTTTCAATGTTTTATTTTCTATATTTATAAATGTGATCAAATGAAGTGTTAGTTTTAAATTCTCCTAGTTTCCTTTGATGATTTAATGCACAATTGAAACGGCACTGTGCAAAGTGGTTCCAACTTAGAAGAGACGCGGCCAAAAATAGTCTTTTTGAGAGTTTCTTTATAAAAACCAAATATCTTTCATGAATTTTGGGGCGCTGAGTTAAAAGTTGATGTCAAAAAGAGCGGATTGATCCTCTTTGCAGTGATATCTGAATTTTTTATCCTTCCTACAAAGAAAAGTATTAATATCGCACGAGTTTTTCAATAACCACTAGATCGAACCAGACAAAACCACCATCAAATGGCTTTGGGGTCCGAAAGAAAGCTCTTGAATACTTTAAGAATCGGTCAACTGGTTCTGCAAATATTACCGGGAAATGTTCTGGTGAATATGGATCATGTGTGTATAATCAGCCAGAATTGTTTTAAACCCATCATTCATCACCTCAAATCACATGAAAATTTGATAACAAGATCAATGTTAGTCAAACTAAGTAACAAGTACGGCATTGTCCACATTCGGAAATGTTCCGGGTACCCCCGGGGAAGTGGCCAGTTTCTGAATTGGACCAAAACCTGTCATGCGACACCTCGAATCACATGAAAATCAAAAATTAAGTTCTTTGCTTGTCTTATTTAGTATCCAAATCCAAATTGGCCACCACTGCCGACATGTTTCGAGTTTTAGATGAGGTGCACGCATTAACTGTGAATTTTTGACACAGGTATAAATTAGGTACATTAATTACAGCTTAGACTACTTCAGTTAAACGATATTTATATTTAAGTCCATTATAACAAACGTTTATTAATCTTTTTTTAATTCCGTTTGAATATTTTCAGTACCATCAATTACAGTTTTAATACGTTTAATCACATTAAGTCCAGAAACATTATTTTCATTAATATCATTACATCTTTATAATGCATTAATACGAGATTAATTACAATAAACTCTTTTGATTGAACTATGAATCCAACGCCCTAGTCAGGAGAATTGCGTGACTCTCAGTTCAACACACGGAAGTATCTATAGTGAAATTACATCAAAGTGATCTTCAAAGATTATTTGTAGTTATATTGAGTGTAAGGGACAGTAGCAAAGCAGCCTCAGGTAAGAAACCAATTAAATAAAGAAAAAACAAAGTTTATTGACTAGATATTAAAACAGGTGCATGAAATTAGGTATTTCAATCTCATAGGAAGAGAAAAAAAATCGTATTCCATCGATGTATCTTGGACTCAATATTCGCTAATTTTATTTATATAAGTTAAGTTTCATAATTGAAAAGAACTGTTCTCCATGAAATCAATTAGTGAATTTATTATGGCTTATAAACTATAAAACTAATAAAAAAAACAAATTAATCATATGTATAACAAATTAAGAGCATCTTGAGCCATATCTTCCATGTTTTCGGTTGGATTTTTTCTCAATCCAGTTATAACAGGGTCCGAATACAAAAATAACCTTTGTAATAGATCCGTACTCGTCGCTGTATGAGAAACCTTTTTCGTATTACTTCGTCTGAATTTTTTGACATTCTTGTTGTTGGATTCTGCAGCTTCCTCTGACAGTTCTCCAATCGGCATGAGTGCGCTACTAATAATGTGCGATCCGTGGATTAATACCTTGTGTATAGTAGCAGGAAGATTGTACCAAGGATACTCCTTCACTAACATCCTAACAGAAGCAAAAGATGTTCTTTGAATTCTTCTACTTTTATTTCATATCCAGACGCTAGACACTGCAACAAACCTCCGCATCTTAAACGATAAATAAAAATTAGTTTCTCCATGAACTGGTAAATTAACCAATCTATAAAATCTGATATTTAATAGATAAAATTAGAATTGCAAAATTAAAGATAATTCTGCACCTGTCTATTAATTCTTTCTTCAATGCAGTAATTTCGGCAGCCTTTTCTGCAAACTTGAAGAATTTTCTAGCCGTGTTGCCATCATTAGAACTCCCGGATCCACCACATTTTGGTCTATCAATATTAAGACCCAATTCTTCTCTAAACTTCATTTGCACCATCTTTTTCTTAGCTGCCATCAACTCTTTGTCTTCGGCACTTCTAACCTGCCACTTTTTTACATCATGACGATAGGACAAGTGAATGAAATATTCAAAAAAGCGAATTCTTGCGTGTAATTGTGACAACCCAAACTCGTAACGATTTTCATCAACTTTTCGTTGCAAACAATCTTCAATTTTGTTCATTTGTTTCGGTTTGGCTACACATACGTAGCACCTAAAAGGTTGTGGTTTATATGATTTAGTTAAGCTGAAACTAACTTCTGTTACCTGGATGAAGATGTTTCCGTCAATGCACTACAAACTTTCCCATCTACCATGGTGAGCTGAAGATTGTGCTTAACATGGCAGGTGGAATCATGACCAATTACAGTGGCTTGCAGCTGGTCAATTTTCTTCTTAAAGTATTTTCCCTCTGTAACAGACAGCTGACTTGATTCCTTGCAGAATTGAAACCGTATAGGTAGACAATATCAGTCGATGAAGGACGGGGGTTTTTCCAAAGAACGACATCACTGTCAAGAGATGAGTTCATCATCAAGTGGAGAAGAACGTAAGACGTAACGAAAAGGTTTCCATCTTCCGTGGTTGGATCTTCGAAGGATTGCTTATATTCGCTATGTCCTGAGCTGCCGTCAAACCCACGTTTCCCTAACAAAATTATCTCCGTTTGAGGATTATTGCGCATTTTGTCAAAAATATTTGGCTGCCACTGAACTATTCTCTCAGCAGTGTGGTCCAGTAAACTTTGTAACTCAATTTCGGCTGATGTTTCAGTAATGATCTCGTCTATGGGATAGCATTTTTGTTTGGCCTTCAGAACAACCTAAGATATATAATTATTTATAAAAAAAAAGTTTATAGTTTGAAGAATTTAAATGAACACCTGATATGAAGGAAAAACGATAGAAGCTGTTTTGCCGTTAACGAAGCTCCTGATCAAAAGATACGGATGCTTTGTTAGCTTTGCCTCAACAATCAATGACAATATTTCATCAGGATCAATTTCTATATTTTTGTCAGCCGTAACATGACGCAAAGTATTTAATGCGGATTCGTCACACTTTCGAAGTTGGGCTAATTTCCGTCGCCTGGAGCGCTTACTACATTCTTCAAAGTTCTTCTTAGGGCGACCAAGTGGAAAAGATGGTTGTTTTTTGTTATTTGGGGTGTGGAAATGAACATCCTCTGTTGCATTAAGCCAGTCACGGTACCGATTAATCAATTTCGGTTTATTTCTTTGAGTTTCTTTTCACATTGCAGAAAGTTTCTTACACACGTAAAAAACTCGTGTTTTGAACTCACCAAGCAGCACCTTGTTGGAAAGCGTTTGAAGAATTACATTTAGAACTTTTCTGGATTTTTCAGAATCTGTGCCATCTTCAGAAACCCAAATTTCAAAAAGATGCATTCGAGAGATGGACTGCATTTTTCAATATCCTGAATCAAAAACATATTTTTAAAAATTAAATGATATTGTTTGAGTTATTTTTAAAAGATTTGTGCATACCGTTTGTGATTTGCTGATTATCCTTTGGTAAATATTAGATATTTTATAATATAACCGAATTTGAAGATATTTTGTCAAACACCAAAATATACAATAATGTCAAACTGTAATCCATGGATTACTACGATTGATAGGTAAAAAAATTCAGAATTTCATCGATTAAGGCTGCTTTTTCGCAAAATTCAAAAAAGGCTCGCTAGCCCGCGTCAACTTTCGTGAAATCAAGCTGAATTATGCATTAGGATCTAGGTAACATTAGAAGACTCCTCGTCATAACGTATTCAAGTACTTTCAACACACAGTATAGCAATATAAAGAGTAATTAATGATCCAATACGTCAAACACATCAGCAAATCGTTTAATAGACTCACTATTAACGAAAGAGAAAATCGACGAAGACAATCTCTGTTACTTAGAACCTATTTAATTGTTCAGCTTGAAATAGTAAAAGGAATAAATGGACGAGTGCATTTTGCATTCTGAAATGATGCTTTGACAAAAACTGCTCGAAAATACATCAATCCGAGTTGAGTCTTAAACAATCTATTAGATATAAGACACTTAAACGATCCACATCAAACCACTAGAACACAGTACACGTCGAAGTCAATACTCTCAATGAAGTTTTGTTGAAAATTCGGTGAGAGGAATCAAGGGAAAAGATGGGTATGGCAATTATTTCTGTACATACATCCTAAGAGGAAAAGCAATTATTTGATATGAGCCACATAAACTAACTACAGCAAACCTGGGCGCAGATATGCGCAGCTGGATCTTACTACAAGTTGAAGTCAATACATTTTGGCAAGTTTTGATAAAGGTTTGGTGAGGGGGATCGAGGGGGAAAGTTGTTTTTACGTATGCTGAAAAATTCCAATTATTCTCTTTTATATTATCATAAGACACTATTTTGAGTGCATTTCTACTGAATGAAATTTTTAATATCAACACTGTAGTTGACATAAAATTTCAAAATTAACTTTATTGAAAGCAAATATCCATAAAAATATACATACTGTTATTTAGAAAAAAGTTTAACTGACGAATATATGAATGCTATATATCACTAATGAAATGTTGAGTTTTGGATACCAATTACTCTCACATATACGACCCGATTTCGAAAAATTTCATTTAAAACCGTCAAAATCTAGCGTTGAACATTGAAATATACATCTTAAACAAAGCAATGCCGAGATAGAAATATGTATTCCTCGAAGTCATTTTTTTGGTATAAATGGCCTATGGGGGAACCACTGTGCTGTGTATCAAATGAATAAGTATGAAATGATAAGCAATTAATCTTCAAATTGTTAATCTGCATTTTCCGTGATAGTTAATACTACCACAAAACATTTGATGTGAAAGTATCTCAGTGATGTTCATGCATCAATGTTTAGGAGGACCTCAAAGGTCAACTTAAGAAACCGTTTCAACTTACCGGTATACACTTTGCATGTTGACATTTACAAAATGGTGAATTCTGACTGTGCACATTAAATCCATTCTGCTGGTTCTATAGAGCAATAGCACGTAGAACATTTCAACATTATATATTTAGACGCTCTATGTGATAACAGTTAATTTAAAAATGCTGGCCAACCGTTGTTAAAATGGTTAAAATTGTAACTTCAGCTAACGGGCCTGTAAAAAAGAAATAGTAATAATCAAGTAAGGAAATCTAAAGGGACTTTCGATAGTAAGTTCAAATGTCTGCTGCATATTTGGGTGAACCCTCATGTATCCAGGGGACTTCATACTTCTTAATTTTGAGAGCAAGGAGAAAGGATTAATGATAATTGTACATAATTAATAATTATTAATCTTAACTTTCTACGAAGACAAATTATCAAACAAATTTTAACAAAAACAATGAAAGCCACGAAAACAATGATGGACACGTCGTCTGGCTCTGGGACAACTAGCGCGAAGGATGCTGAGTAGCTCATTCCACCAGTAATCTGTGCGCCGCTCATTGTCGGCATGGTTGCGTCGAATGCCCGTCCGCGTTTCGGTTCGAGAGATCTTTGTCGAACCAAAGTGCCTCAACAAAGAGTTCCTTATCGAAGACCTTGCACTTGCACTTCCACTTGCAACTATTTGTCCTTCGTTTGCGGCAGGATTTCGCTGGCCGATGCTATACCGGATCGCCAATTGGAAAAAAAGTTTTACCTAAAAAAACCTCACATGCCAAATTTGGATCCACTTTCGTAATTAGTTCTTGAGTTACGCAGAAATTTGTGTTTTATTTTTATGAAAGCCCCTCCTTCCAAAGGAGGGAGGGGTTTTGAACCATCATAAGAACCTTCCCGGTCGCAAAAACTCCTGCATACACATTTTACGCCGATCGGTTCAGTAGTTTCCGAGTCTATAAGGGTCAGACAAACAGAAATTTATTTATATACAGGGTATCTGAAAATTATCCGTACATCTACAGTTAATGACGCGATAAAACGATACCGAAAGCTTGGAACGCTAGATGACCACGTAGGGAGAGGAAAAAGCGTACCGTTCGGACTCCACAAATGCACAAGATTATCTGCCGCCGAATCAAGCGAAATTCTTCGATTTACATCTGAAAGTTGGCGATATTACTAAAAATTTCAAAATCTTCTGTTGGAGCCAAAGTTCAAGACGATTTGAAGCTTCAATCATATAAACTGTGCAAGAGTCACTACTTGAATGACACCCTGAAAGCAAACTGGTGGAGAAAAGCTAAGGTTCTCCTGAACCGCTTTTCAGAGGCCGCATCGGTCCGTGCTGTTCACCGATGAAAAACTGTTCACAATCGAGCACCAAAATGATCGGCAGTTGCTTCCTGCAGCTTCCGAAAACCGTGGAAGTATTTCAAGGCATCATCATCTCGCATCTGTCATGGTTTGGGCTGGAATAGCTAATTTCGGCAAACCCCCTTTGGTCTTCATCGACAAGGGGGTGAAAGTGAATCAAGCGGTATATTAGAAGCCACTTACTGACATAGTAGCTTCTTGGGCATCGCAGCATTTTGGGAAAAATGAATGGATTTTTCGACAATACTAGGCTCATGGTGCAAAAAAAAAAGACTATTAGTCCTTGTGAACGCATTTTTCCAAGCTTTTAAACGAAATGTGAATGACTTTCTAACTCACCGTATTTGAATCCAATGGACTAGTCGGTATGGTCCATCTAGGAGTCAAGAGCCTGCAGTACACCACATAAATCACTAGAACATCTAAAATCTCGTCTCTTCTTAAGGTTTGGGAACAAATATCTGACGAAGAACTCGCGGCCATCGTGAATAGCTTTCCGAAACATTTGAAGGCGTGCATATTAGCACGAGGCGGCCATTTTGAAATGAACAAATAAAACTTGTAATTTGCAAACATATTGCTATAACAAACAATATATATTGATTTTTTAATCCAACAATAAGAGAAAGTTTTAACACCATCTTTTTGTACGAATAATTATCGGACACCCTGTATATATAGATAGACAAACCATGTTTATAATTGAAACTGCTAAAATTAGGATCGAAAAAAAGTTACGTTAAACCGAGTTTCGTTGAATCGAGGTCAGTTTATGTGTGGGTAAAGGGGGTGTGTTACAAATAATGTCACATCGGTTTCTCAGCCGTTTGTGAACCGATTTCAATTATGTTGGCGGCAAACGAAAGTACATAATTTCCATAGAACGCTATGAATTGTTTTCCATTGGTCATTTTAGTATAACTGCACATTTTTTACATGTGTAACATGTACATATTTAGCATCTTGAATCCATATCGATAATCAAAATTGACGGGTTGGATTTTCTAATAGTTCATTTTCTCACCTGAATATAGAACATATCGAATATTCCTGGAACTTCCTGGAATTTCTGATAAAAATATGTATCCAGTACCATATTGGCCGCATTTGAGTTTGTAATTCTGAATTGATTCGTAATGGGCATTGAGAAGTTCAAAGCGATTTATCAGAAAAAAAATTGAATACGATTCCTGAACAAGAGATGCGTGCCACTTTGCCGAAACGGCTCTAGGGAATCATTAATGCAAAATATCAAATTAACCTCTAAGTCTACCCAAGCAACACACAAATTTTAAAACGGTTGAAAATACTTCTGTGTGACTAAATTCGGTTATATAGAAGCTTACTCAACATCAAATCATGAAGATGTGTTACTTTGCTATCCAGTCATTAATAAGAGAACCAAAAATAAACAAATAGGGTATGTGTCCCTTGACTCAGCCTATTATGCAACCATCGATTACATTTTTGATTATAACTCTTAAAGTTTTCAAGCTGAAGGTGAGATTCAACAAGTTCTACACTTGCTAAGATATGTTTGATAAGACATTTGGTAGTTTGTATCACGAAAAGTTACACAACTCTTTTAATTAAGTCAGAAACTTTCAAGGGATATGGATTTAATGTCGGTCTACAAGCACCAAATTGGGTCTATTCATGGATGCAAATTCGTCCCATTCAATGGATTTATTACTAAATGCAGTCTTTGTACGGTTTTTTTCTTCTCATTTTATGAATTAAGGCATTGTCAGCTGTATTCGCTTTACTTAACACAAAATTTCACAAAACAAACTAAAGTAAAACTGTTTTGAAACACATAAGTGATGTTAATATATGACTAACTAGCCATTCAAAAATGAAAACATTATAATTCACTATACAACGGCTTGGTTCCTTCGGTTTGTGTTAAGATGAGCCACTTGAATACAAGCAACCGCAAGCACATGCATTTCCACTTGAAATTTTACCAATAACAACCTTTTTACTACGTTATTGATACAACAGGCCATAGTTGGGAACATACATAAAAAAATATGTCCCTAACATTGGGTCTATGATTTTCTTGTAAAATCATTTTTAATTTAGCAATGTGAACTGTAAGTTTGTAACGTGTTACTATTTTCTGTACATCCAGGCGGCATTACTTGCTATATCGATTTAATTAAGCCAAATTTAGATCACTTGCAGATCGTGTAGTTCATCTGTTCAGCTTAACCAGTGAAATCATGATGCCCCAAAATTTCAAGAAATCGAAAATTACGTGGAAGTGTAAAACTATAAGTTGATTAATATTGTCTCAATTGCTTCGGATTACATCGGTCAATCTAATAGCAACATGATTTTGTTGATTATTGCTGAATTAATTACTTATTTGGTACATAGACCGAATGAAGGAGCTAGGCTAACATTACATCCCCTTAACCTATATGGAAAAAATCATTTCAATTCAAAGCAATGACGTTTTAATTTTGCTTCACTAAATTGGGCCAACCCTGTACATTGTATGTACATGCAAATCATTTTGATTAGATATTGTTAACAAGTTCTTAACCATGCGGAAGAAGGGTAACGTTATACGTTTTCTATCGATTTAGCATGCCATAAAGAATTACACCTGGGTTGGGTAACCCTCTTATATATGAAAAGGCAGTTTAAGTACAGGTATACCTCGATAGTACGTTCATCAACTTGCTGTCTTCAAATCGCAATTGCACGAAAACTAGAGATTGATCTGAAAACGCATACAACCAAAAGTAATGGCAGAAGGCTGCTTTTTCTTTTGGTTGTATTAGATTTCAGATAGAACCAGTAGTTTTTATGCAATTGCGATTTGAAGTGAGAAAGTTGATGTACGTACTATCGAGGTATACCTAATTAAGTATAATATAATTATAAAAACTCGGATTTATGGCAGTGTATCTCAGATATAATTTTCCTATAAGACCCAAACAGTATAGGTAGCTATATTCAATTATAGCAGATGATCTCAGCTGTTAAAAACTCTACGCCATTCTTTTTATTTTTTCAAGCATAAAGACTTCGATTTTCAGAAAGACAACCTTTGTTTGTTACGATTAGGAAGTTTATTAATCGCGGAGGCTGCTCTGACTCAGTCATTTCGCTAACAAATCGGCTGGAGAACAGAAGTGCGCGTGTTAATTACGTACGTGTACGTTGTAAATTTAAGATTACTCGATTGTTTTTTGCCTAGGGAAGGTCCATTAATTATAAGACGCAGTAAGGGGGGGGGGGGGGGGTTGGGAAAACGTTACGAACCATACAAAAAAATTTGATTTTCTGATTTGATTTACAAAAAACGACAAGTGGGGGAGGGGGGATTAAAAATAGTCAATTTTTGCGTGACGTAATTAATGGAAGTTCCCTAGGAGTTTTACTTAGAGGTACAGGTAGTGTGTGAGTTTTGTTTTCAAAAGCGTTTTAACGTTTGTTGGCCCTTTCATCGGACATAATTCCAAACTATTCATGGTCTTGTTAAAAATTTGAATTTGTAGTTCTGAACGAAAAAAGGAAAATCAGTTATTTTAAAATATTTCTTTATTTTTATAAGTTTTAATGTGAGTTCGCGTTGGACTTCCAGCGCTTGTCGCTTTTTTTTGTACGGGCTGGAATTTCGTTACCGTCCGGCAATCATCATCGCTGAATTGGGAATCTCGACGGTGTTTTTTTCTTCCGTGAGACGGGCAACATGCGCCCAACAAAGGCCCGCCTTTCAAGGTAGTCAAACGGAGGAGTGAAGATCGCTAGAAATTTTTGCGAGTTTTTCACCTGACGGTCGCCAATAATCCGTCGGAGTTCCACTCTACGTTAAAACCCTCTGTGGAAACGATACCGAGAGTGCGGTTGCAGTGATCCGTTGTCCATTGTCGGATACTGGACCGGACCTCTCTCCAAAATATAGTATTCTCTCTTAACCCCACCCGGTCATAGCGAAGAGGTACGCAAAGCCGGGTCACCTGGGAAAGCGGGGTCCTATATTGAAGGAGATGGTCAATTCCGGACGCTCTCGACGAAACCGAAACCGGAAGTCATTCGTCCAGCCGCCACTCCCTCCGCAACTTTAGTTTCGGCCATACTGCGCACGGATTATCGTCCATCGCTGATTTGCAGCCCAGCAGCGTCGTTAGTTCCGCCGCCATCGTCTTCTCGTTGCCATCTCATCGAGACTCATCCACCGGGAGCCATCATCAGTGAGTCGTTCAGTTTTCATGGCCATGATTCAACCCGTACACCCACACATACACTTACACTACACTTTTGTTGAATAGTGGGTAAGTCAGAGTGCGTCGAATAACAAGTTACGAGTACGGTCGTTCTATAGCAGAAGAGTAGAATTTGGCGTTTTCCGATATATTACATTAGCTTGTAAACGCCGTTCAAGAGGTTCCCTGAGCTAGTCTCAATTTGTCGAGCGAAACCAAACACGAGAAGGCGCTTAAACCACTGTGTTTTAACTAACCTCGAGTTGTTGCGCGAACGGTTACAGAAGCATCTTTAAGATTGGCCTTCTGAGAACCACATTTGAATCACGTTGATAACTTAGTTTCTGTATTCAATAGGTGAAAGGTTTACTTACAATAAAATTTACAGCATAACGAAAGAGAGGAATTGCCCAAAGGTTAAGATCAAATAAAAGAGAGGAAGATTGAGATGTGTGCTGATGTAGAATAGAGTTATATTTTTGAGCCTTTATTAGGGGTCCATGAAAAAAACCAAAAATTATCCATTAGATGGCGCCACCATTAAACATTAGTGAACAACGTTGAATCAAAAACGCCTCATTGTTACACTAAACATCTGTCAACAACTCTGCTTCACCGTATTTGTTGATTTTTATCGGCATTAAATGTTTTAGTGCGCACAAAAATGTCGAAATTTGAGCCAAATAGGCGTTAGTTGCGGAAAGGTTTGTTTTCTGCTTTCCATTCAAAGAAATCTGCGGCTGAAGCCCATCGTATGATTGGTGCAACTTAAAGTGAGGCTGCAATTAGCAAAAAAAAACGTATCGTGAATGGTTTCAACGGTTCAAAATTGGTAATTTCAGTGTAGAAGACAAGGAACGTCCCCGACCGGTGAACTTTGAAAATGAAGATTTGGAGGCATTACTGCAAGAAGCTTAATGTCAAACGCAACACAAACTTGCGGATTCTGTTGGTGGGACTCGAAAAACCATTTTATATCGTTTGGCAGCATTTGGAATGATCCAATAGCAAGGAAGTTGGGTACCATACGACTTGAAGCCGAGAACTTGAAGAACGTTTTTTATGTGTGAACTGCTGCTTCAACGAAAAATAAGGAAGCTTTTTCTGCATCGTATTGTTACTAGATAAGAAACTAGATAGAAAGTGGATCCGTTAAGATAACCCGAAGCGTAAAAAATCTTAATGTCACTCTAGTCCTGCATCAACATCCACAGCCAAGCCAAACATTCATGGTTCGAAGATTATGCTGTGTATTTGTGGGACCAACTCGGCGTTATATACATAAGGGCTCGCTACCAAACACAACTGATGCATTTGATCCGAGCTTTGAAAGATAAACGGCCACAATACCACCAAAGACACGACAAAATCATTTTGCTGCATGACAGCGCTCGGCCACATGTTTGTCGGGTAGTTTAAATCACTGGCCATCTGCAAGGCCGGTGCCGCCAAGAAGGGCATTCCACTGTACAAACACATTGCTGAGTTAGCCGGAAACGGAAACATCCTCCTGCCAGTCCAGCATTCAACGTCATCAACGGTGGCAGCCACGCCGGTAACAAATTGGCCATGCAGGAGTTCATGATTCTGCCAACTGGTGCTTCGTCAATCACTGAAGCCATGAACATCGACTCTGAGGTGTATCACCACCTTAAGAACGTCATCAAGGCCAAGTTCGGTCTGGATGCCACCGCCGTCGGTGATGAGGGTGCTTTCGCCCCCAACATCTTGGAAAATAAGGAAGCTCTGAATCTGATTCAGGATGCTATACGGGCTGCCAAGGCTGGCTATACGGGCAAGGTCGAGATCGGTATGGACGTTGCCGCATCAGAATTCCACAAGGATGGCAAGTACGATCTGGACTTCAAGAATCCCAAATCGGACCAGAGCGCTTGGTTGACTCCTGATGCGCTGGGAGATATGTACCAAGGCTTCATCAAGGATTTCCCAATTGTCAGTATTGAGGATCCCTTCGATCAAGATCATTGGGGTGCCTGGGCAAAGATGACTGCCAATACTACCATCCAGATCGTTGGTGACGATTTGAATGTGACCAACCCCAAGCGCATTGCCACTGCTGTGGAGAAGAAGTCTTGCAACTGCCTGTTGCTGAAGGTCAACCAGATCGGTACTGTGACCGAATCGATCAACGCACACTTGCTGGCCAAGAAGAACGGATGGGGCACCATGGTGTCTCATCGTTCCGGCGAAACCGAGGATACCTTCATTGCCGATCTGGTCGTCGGTCTGAGCACTGGACAGATCAAGACCGGTGCTTCATGACGATGGGAAGGTTTGGCTAAGTACAACCAAATCCTCCGCATCGAGGAGGAACTCGGCTCTGCAGCCAAGATCGCTGGCAAGAGTTTCCGCAGCCCACAGTAAATATCCAAATATTGTGTCGATTAAACTTAGCACATCATTGCCCAGTGAACAAGCGAACGGTACAGTTCGTTCGGTCCGCTTTCCGTTGCTTTGGAAGCTTTTCACGAGTTGATTCAATTCTTCAGTTCAATATTTTTTCGCGATCGCGAGTGAAATCGAGTCCTGGTTTTATTAAGAAGAAAGGGTTGTGTGATAAACAGTGCAGCAACGTAATTGATTGCAATTAGCAATATTACGACGATCGAAAGGCCGTATTGCTCCGCATCTATACGGCACGCACACCAGCAGTCCATCGTGTGTAGCGTGCATTACTTCATCTGATAACCACCACCGACCAGTATCACCAGTGTCATTATCATCATCGTTCATCCCCACGCCTAGCCGGTACACGCGGCCACTCATCGTCGCTCGGCAGCAGCAGCACATTCGTCGCCCGGCTGCAGTAGATCCGTTATACATATAAGATAAGTTTTTGTTTCCTTCTCTTCTGAATACAAGAAGCGTTATTTTTATAGTGTGTGTGAGTGTATGGGAGTGATTGAGAGTGTTTGAGAGTGTTTGAGTGTGTGCTTAGCTTTAATTTTTTTTCTGTGTTTAGTTATATATAGATTTAGTGGTTGAGCGTCATAAGCTCCCACGAACGAGCCATGGATGATTTATCGCAAGATGAATCATCTATGGCGCAAAATGATGGGGTAGCTCATACAGTTACCCGATCACGTGCATATCCAGACAGTTCAACTGGTCCTTGGGTTGTCTATTTTCAGCCCAAATTGAAACCTCTGAATGTCTATCAAATTTCGAACGATCTGACCAAACGATTCTCGGCCGTGACCGAGATAATTAAAGTCAGGCCGAATAAACTTCGGGTCGTTGTGTCCAACCTCAAGCAAGCTAATGAGATTGCTGTCTCCCAGCTCTTTACTCTAGAATATAGAGTGTATATCCCAGCTCGGGGTATTGAAATTGTAGGTGTAGTCACCGAAACGAGTCTAACCCCTGAGATCCTGCTTAAGCGGGGGGTTGGTCGATTTAAGAACCCCCTGCTTCCCCCAGTTCAGATACTGGATGTGCGCCAACTAGGCTCAGTATCGACCAATAAGGGCGAAAAAAAGTTCACACCATCAGACTCGTTTCGCGTGACCTTCTCTGGCTCAGCCCTCCCTCAATACGTCGAGTTGGGAAAACTTCGGCTACCTGTGCGATTGTTTGTACCTCGGGTCATGATCTGCCAGAAATGCCAGCAGATGGGACATACGACCTCCCATTGCGGCAATAAAGCGCGCTGCTCCAACTGCGGGGAGAAGCATGAGGATGGCGCGTGCGCAGACAGCACACCTAAATGCGCTTTTTGTAAAGGAACTCCTCCTCATGCTCTCTCATCGTGCCCGGCGTACAAACAACGCGGGGAAAAATTAGAACGCTCGCTGAAACAGCGTTCCAGGCAATCTTTTGCTGAAATGGTGAAAAAAGCCTCACCATCACCCGATGCCAATACAAATCCCTTTGCTCCTCTGTCAGATGACGAGTCTGACTTTGATTCGGCTGAAGAGGGAACATCGTTCACCTTTCCGGAAGGTGCTTCAAGGAAGCGAAGACGCGTCCGCCCACGGAAAGTTGCTGAAAAGAAGCCCGAGACCAGCTTGCCCAATTCAACGAAAGGTGGAAAAAAGGAAAATCCTAATCCACCTGGTTTTAGTAGTACTAACTACACCCAGGACTTTCCATCTCTCCCGGGGACATCCAAAACCCCTGAAGCCCCAATTTTAAGAACAAAAGCCCCTCCTCTAGTGGGCTGTTCTCATTTGATGACATTGCCGAAGGTATCTTTAAGTACCTCGAAATTTCTGACCCTCTCAAAAGCATTGTTATGGCAATGCTTCCCACTGTGAAAACTTTTTGCAGAAATTAACATTAAAGTGGCCCATCCTTGCAGCTATCATTTCCTTCGATGGATAATTTTCCAAATGAGGTCGGGGATTTGATCACTGTTCTACAGTGGAATTGTCGAAGTTTGATTCCTAAATTGGAATCTTTTAAATTTTTAGCTCACACTACCGGTTGTGATGCATTCGCTCTTTGTGAAACATGGCTCTCTTCCGAAATCTATCTTCCGATTCATGATTTCAATATTATTCGTCTTGATCGTGAGGATTCACGTGGAGGAGGAGTACTTTTGGGGATCAAAAAGTGCTACTCCTTCTATAGAGTGAATTTTCCTCCAATTCCAGGTATTGAAGTTGTCGCATGTCAGGCTGTTATTAAAAATAAAAGCCTTTGCATGGCTTCCGTTTGTATTCCTCCAAGAGCCTCCATTAACCGAAAACAACTCTCAGATGTTTGTTCGGTTCTTCCTGCTCCGCGGTTGGTCATGGGAGATTTTAACTCTCACGGTACAGGCTGGGGAGAACTGTACGATGACAACCGGTCTTCCTTGATATATGACCTCTGTGACAACTTCAATATGACAGTTCTTAACAATGGAGAAGTAACACGTTTGGCTGGTTCATCCTCAGTTGGCAGTAGATTAGACCTCACACTTTGTTCGAATACATTATCGTTGGATTGCACATGGAATGTGATTCAAGATCCCCACGGTAGTGATCACTTGCCCATAAAAATTTCGGTTACCACCGGGTTCAATCCGTCGAAATCTGTTAACGTCACGTATGATCTTACCCGTCACATCGATTGGACGAAGTTTAGGACAGCAGTAGATGAAGCCGTAACGACGGTAGAAAGGCTTTCACCGCTGGAAGAGTATAACTTCCTCTCCAACCTGATCTTAGACAGCGCGCTTCAAGCTCAAACTCGACCAGTTCCAGGGACGTCATCTCGCAGGAAACCTCCTTCTCCATGGTGGGATCAGCAATGCACCGAGGTTTACCGTAAAAAGTCCGACGCGTTTAAAGTTTTCCGTAGACGTGGAACACCTGAGCACTTCGAAGTATACACGGCTCTCGAACGCGAACTTAAGAGCCTCATCAAGGCCAAGAAACGCGGTTACTGGCGAACATTCGTGAACGGGCTATCGCGCGAAACGTCGATGAGTACTCTTTGGAACACGGCGCGAAGGTTGCGTAACCGAACTACGAACAACGAGAGCGAAGAGCACTCGGACCAATGGATCCTCAAATTCGCGCGAAAAGTTTGTCCAGATTCTGTGCCGGCACGGATGATTCCTCGCGAAAACACGTATTCGATAGATGAGATTAGCCAACCCTTTTCAATGGTAGAGTTCTCTCTCGCACTCCTTTCGTGTGGCAATACGGCTCCAGGCGCTGATAGGATCAAGTTAAACTTGCTCAAGAACCTCCCAGACGTCGCGAAGAGGCGCATGTTGCACTTGTTTAATCAGTTTCTAGAACTCAACATTGTACCGGATGATTGGAGACGGGTGAGAGTTATTGCCATTCAAAAACCTGGTAAACCCGCGTCCGACCACAACTCCTATCGACCCATCGCGATGTTATCTTGTATTCGAAAGTTGTTGGAGAAAATGATCCTTTTCCGTCTGGACAAATGGGTTGAGACGAACAACCTGCTTTCAGATACTCAATATGGTTTCCGTAGGGGTAAGGAACGAACGACTGTCTCGCGTTGCTTTCCACGGATATTCAGTTAGCTTTTGCTAAAAAAGAGCAAATGGCTTCTGTATTCTTGGACATAAAGGGGCTTTTGATTCAGTATCTGTTGAAGTTCTTTCAGATAAACTCCACGCTTGTGGCTTTTCACCAATTAATGAATAATTTTTTGTACAATTTGCTGTCAGAGAAACATATGAGCTTTTCTCATGGAACCTCTACAGCTTCACGATTTAGCTACATGGGTCTCCCCAGGGATCATGTTTAAGCCCCCTTTTGTATAATTTTTATGTCAAAGACATTGACGGTTGTCTAGGTGACAACTGTACGTTGAGACAACTTGCAGATGACGGCGTAGTGTCTGTCACGGGACCCAATGGGGTCGATCTGCAAGGACCCTTACAGGATACCTTGGACAATTTGTCTACTTGGGCTCTAGAGCTAGGTATCGAATTCTCTACGGAGAAAACTGAGTTGGTAGTTTTTCTAGGAAGCATAACCCAGCACAACCGAAGCTTCAAATTTGGGGTAAGCCGATAGCTCATTCTATGTCATTTAAATATCTTGGGGTCTGGTTCGATTCAAAGTGCACCTGGAGATCCCATATTGAGTATGTGAAGCGAAAGTGCCAGCCAAGGATCAACTTTCTCTGCACAATTACCGGAACCTGGTGGGAGCTCATCCACAAGATCTTCTAACGTTGTACCGGACAACGATTTTGTCGATTATGGAATACGGTAGTTTTTGTTTTCAGTCAGCGGCTCGGTCGCACTTCATTAAACTGGAACGTATTCAGTATCGGTGTCTTCGTATCGCGTTAGGTTGCATGCACTCGACTCACACCATGAGTCTTGAAGTGCTGGCTGGCATGTTGCCACTCTCGGATCGGTTTACAGAATTATCTCTCCGGCTCCTCACCAGGTGTGAAGTTATGAACCCCCAGGTGATCGAAAATTTTGAGAAGCTCCTTGAGTTGAACCCTCAAACCCGCTTCATGACCTTGTACCATTTGTACATAACACAGGATGTCAGCCCTTCGCCGAACATTTCCAATCGTGTTTGCTTCTCCGATTTCGACAATTCGGTTCATTTTGATTTATCCATGAAGCAGGAGCTTCATGGAATCCCAGAGCATCATCGTCCTATGATTGCTCCGGTGATATTTGCTGCAAAGTTTGGCCAAGTTGATTCCACTAAATCGTTCTTCACTGACGGATCTTTGATAGAGGAGTCAGCAGGCTTTGTTATATTTAATGAAATTTATAGCGCCAACCGTAAACTTCAAGCCCCTTGTTCGGTGTATGTCGCTGAATTAGTAAACTTCAAGCCCCTTGTTCGGTGTATGTCGCTGAATTAGCGGCAATACATTTTACGCTAGAAATTGTTGCCTCATTACCACCGGATCAGTACTTCATTTTCACGGATAGTCTCAGTTCTATACACCCAAAATAAAAAAGCAAGATTGTAATGCAATTTCGCATGATTTGGTTTCATTTCTCGTAATGGATCGCAACTTGGAGAAAGAAAGCAACATTGGTCGTGGGCAAAAAAGCAACACATCAATTCGATTAGAAAAATTCAATGTGTGCGTGATGTTGTACAGTTGATTAGTAGTAGTAAATTCAATGGCGCACAAAAAAAAAAGATTTCTATCCGCTACCGAGAGTCGAACCGCGACCGTCAGCATGACGGCTCTTCATTGTAACCATCCAGTCACCACAACAAGTTGAGGTGAACGGAATAAAAGTCCTACAGTTTCTTCGGTTTTTAAGGCACTCAACGTTACAACAATGAAGCAAATTTCGGTCGCACACACTTACATGGCTTCGTTTATTTCATAAACCGCATGGTGACTTGATGAGAGGGCGATAGGAGTGTGATGACGAGTGCAGATAAAAATAGAACACTTGACAGCGGAATAGCAACAGTGGAATAGGCGTAGCGGCGTTCTGTGCCATTGTCTCACCCATATTGAGAAGTTGTTGACGGTTGAACCAAAACCCAACGGTTGCTGCGATTGTCGAGGCACTAGGCACACAGCGATAACCACTTGCACACACTTGCATGGCTTTGTTTATACCATAAAAAGCTTTGTGGATCATGATGGGCACATTTGCTTTTTCAGAATCATGCGGATTTCTCAAGATATGATTGCAAAAACTGCAAAATTGCAATTTTGCATTTTTTGCTACAATTTCAACTTTTGGGTGTAGAGGCTATTCGCTCCTTGAGGCCGGTAAAGCACTCCTCGTATTTTCTCATGAAAATACAGGAGCTTCTAAGTGCTTTATCTTCGCGTTATTTTATCATCACCTTTGTATGGGTCCCATCTCATTGTTCAATTCCGGGCAATGAGAAAGCGGACTCGCTTGCAAAGGTGGGCGCTATGGAAGGCGATATTTGTGATCGACAAATCGCCTTCAACGATTTTTTTCCTATTTTTCGTCAACAGTCACTCGTCAGCTGGCAGTATAAATGGAGTAAAGGAGATTTGGGGCAATGGCAACATTCTATCATCCCAAAGGTGTCGAAGAAATCTTGGTTTAGGGGGATGGATGTGGGTCGAGACTTCATTCGTGTCATGTCTCGCCTCATGTCCAATCATTATTCTTTGAACGCTCATTTATACCGGGTTGGGCTGAGCGACAGCAATCTCTGTGAATGTGGACAAAGCTATCAGGACGCAGATCACGTTATTTGGTCTTGTTCTGAGCATCGTGAGGTCAGATCGGGGCTTTATGATTCCCTTCGGGCTCGAGGTAGACAACCCAATGTGCCAATTCGAGATATTTTGGCTGTACGTGATTTGGAGTACATGAAACTCATTTATGTGTTTTTGACTAACATTAGCATTAGATTGTAGTTAGTTTAACCTTTATGTTTACCTTAAGTTTTTTTTTCTGTGTTCGTGTGTTTTTTTTTCTCTTTCAAAAATGTTCGAATAAAAAGAAAACCAAAAGCTGTGTAGTTATAAGTGTTTCAATAATTTAGAATTTAAATTTAATGTGTTATGTAAACCATACTTTAAATTCCCACCCACTTTCCCATCCGTAATTTGTAATTCCTATTAACCTCGAGACGGCCGCGAGTAATCGGCTCTATCCTCCTAACTTTAGTTTTAAGATAAATGATGTATAAAAGTATGAAAATTTGGCTCTGTAAAGTTTATTCGATTGAGCCTGTACAAATGAATGATTATTAAAAAAAAAAAAAAAACTTAGCACATATCATTTGAACGCGTAGATCGTAGTCTATCACTCTCTAACCCTCATAAAGACATGTAAAATGTAAACTGTGGATAATACAAGTTGAACGTTGATATTCCACCTGTCATAATCACACAGTGTGTGTGTATATGCTCCACACAATTTCTCAGGAGGTTTTGCAATTGGCTTTCACTTTAAAGAAAAAAGAATATGCGGATTTTTTTAGGGGATAGCGAAACCCCAACTATCTGAAAAGCCTCCGTATTTTAGTCAATTTTATCAAAATTTACTATGATTGTTACTGTTAAATTAACGGAATGATACTGAGTTTTCCATTTGCACTTTGATAGTTAGGATCCCATAATATAGCATATTCTGGTAATTCTGTCACATTTTTTTCCTCTGTTTTTATCCGAAGACAACATCTTTCCAAATGGTTAAGATCCCTATATGGCACCTTTAGGAAATACATTGACACTAATACAATACATTAACACATTGACACATAGCGATATAATTTTGAACTGCTTGTCACCGTTCAAAAGGTCTTGACTCACTGAACAACATTCAATCTGGTCATAATAGCATATTCCTGAAAATAATTAGCACACATGCGTTGCGTAGAGAGAGAATCCCAGACTTTTAGCAAATGAAAAGGCATTGACTTTCTGAATAACTTTGCTGAAGACAGTAACATTTCATATGATCCATATCACGAGATACTCCGGGAAGGAATGTGTTGTACAAAGAACAAAGCGCCAGTGCTCGTGTTACAAAAGTTGGTGCGAGTGCTGAAAGGTTAAGTAATTTGTACTTATCGAGTTTCAAGTTTTCACAACAACAACATACATTTCAAGGAAATATAAGATGCATCGAAATGGAATCCTAAAGAAAAAAATGAATAAATGAGAATATTTCGAATTTCAATAGGAACAAACACAAACACGCCAATCGCATTTTTGGAAATATTAACGGTCTTCTCACAGAATGATAAAATTAAATAACGCATACATTAATACAATTGTAAGAAGCGTTCAGTCTCACCATCGGTGGATTAATTCGGATTTTTTTATTCATTCATTATTATCGAGATTTTTAGCCTCTGGATCTCCCATCGCAGTGACTCAAATACTTTTTGACTAATTTTGTGACTTGTCCGGGGTAAGTTTTGAACTCGTGACTTTGACGTGAGAGGTATGGATGTTAATCGCTACACCACCGGCGTCACCCCAGCAGTATGTCTCATTGAACTTGTGTAATTACTACATTATATGTTTCAAGCTCACAGCTTTCCGAGTAATTAGAAGACCGCCATAAAACCACCTTGGCCTTCCTTAGGGCCTTCAAAAGCTCTGCGTGTATGCGCGTAGGATTACAAAGCATAGCCATTCTGAAGGTGCCTGGGTTCAATTGCTTAAATTTGGAAGAACATTCAAAGGAATCTGATCGCACACGGGCGAGAATCCTACGTTGTGTATTATTGATTTAAATGAAATAAGGAACACCGATCGTTCGGCCGTCCTGCCATGGCGGAGGCATAGGAGATACTGTTTTATTGCGCTTTCTCATTGGCGGAGCTAGATAAAGGGCGATACGGTCAAAATTTGGTCAATATCAACTTGACGTATTTCTTTCAATTTTGCATTTAAAAAACCTGAACACCCCTCATTTTGAAGGTGTGTGTGTGTAGAATGTTGCTCCTATTTTGATTTTGGAATTCACTCTTCAGTTGTCAAAATGCCGTCCAAGCAAGAAGAGCAGCGTATCAAAATTTTGCTCGCGCATCGCGAAAATCCGAGCTACTCGCACGCAAAGTTGGCAAAATCGCTAAAAGTTGCCAAATCAACCGTTACAAATGTAGTTAAAGTGTTTGGGAAACGTTTGTCGACAGCCAGGAAGTCTGGATCGGGGGGAAATCGAAAACCGGAAGCCGCTGAGACGACAAAGAGAGTTGCCGGTAGTTTCAAGCGAAACCCTAACCTATCTCTCCGAGATGCCGCAAATAAGCTGGGTGTATCGTCTACAACCGTGCATCGAGCCAAAAAACGAGCCGGACTATCGACTTACAAGAAGGTAGTGACTCCAAATCGCGATGATAAACAAAATACGACGGCCAAAGCGCGATCCCGGAGGCTGTACACGACGATGCTGACGAAGTTTGACTGCGTGGTAATGGACGACGAAACCTACGTCAAAGCCGACTACAAGCAGCTTCCGGGACAGGAGTTTTATACGGCAAAAGGAAGGGAAAGGTAGCAGATATTTTCAAGCACACGAAACTGTCAAAGTTCGCAAAGAAATATCTGGTTTGGCAAGCCATCTGTACCTGTGGCTTGAAAAGCAGCATTTTCATAGCTTCCGGGACTGTCAACCAAGAAATTTACGTAAAAGAGTGTTTGAATAAACGTCTGCTGCCTTTCCTGAAGAAACACGGTTGTTCCGTACTGTTATGGCCGGATTTGGCATCTTGCCATTACGGTAAAAAGGCCATGGAGTGGTACGCCGCCAACAACGTGCAGGTGGTTCCCAAGGACAAGAACCCTCCCAACACGCCAGAGCTCCGCCCAATTGAGAAATACTGGGCTATTGTCAAGCGGAACCTAAAGAAGACCAAAAAAACTGCTAAGGACGAGCAGCAGTTCAAGGCAAACTGGCTTTCTGCGGCGAAGAAGGTGGACAAGGTGGCTGTACAAAATCTGATGGCAGGGGTCAAGCGTAAGGCCCGGCAATTCGGATTTGGAAAAGCGGAAGCCTAACTGAATATTTTTCCTGAATTTTATACTAATTGAACTTGAAAAAGAAAATTAATTTGATTTTTTAAATAAACGATTTCACCGATTTACACGCGTTTTCCCTTGACCAAATTTTGACCGTATCACCCTTTAATTAGTCTGGAAGGCCCCCGAAGGATTTTTTTCGTTTATAGAAATATTGAAAAGAGTGATAAAAGTAGCGTAATTATTAGGAACATATTATTTTTATTGAAGAATCAGAACAGGTTCAATCGAATGATTAGGTCTATTAAGTGAGTCGAGATACTTTAAGAGAATCAAGTGTGTTGAATATAAACCTCGTATTATTCCGTGTGGATCAAATGGAAAATAGACGCACACGATGTGACTGTAGTCACCTTACTGATACTCTCGAGGCATCTCAACTCATCCGAGGCGGAGGATAGAGCTAACCCTAAATAGAGACAAGTTTGAACTAAAAAATCTCAAAACTACAAAGTACAACATTGAATCAATGAAAATTTTAAATATAGATCAAAATTTTGATTGGTTTGGATTACGCGTTTATATCTTAAAAATTGTGTTAGTTGATACTGAATCTTTTACAACTCTGAAAACTTATAAACTATATCGAGCTAAATTTCTAAAGAGAGTTCAAACTATTTGAAGGAGTATTCCGAGGATTATTTCATCAAAAACCTACTTCACGGCAGTTCGAAAGAAACATCCATGGGTAATTTGAGGTTAAACTTAAGAATTGGATTGACATTGATAGTATTCCAGGACATCGGAATTCCATAGAAAATTTTCGAAATTTTTTGAAAGTTTGACAAAAGAATGTAAACCCCTACAATATAAGCGAAATTAACAAATGCATCTACCGTTTTGTTGCTCAATTGTGTTCAATTTATAAATTTTCAAGTACAGTCTTCAAAATGGCATCAGATTCGCCATGTTAGAAAATTTGGCAAAAATTTAGTTTTTAATTAAATTGAAAAGTTCTACAAGAATGAATTCTTCGGAAAAAATATTCATTCTTATGAAATTTTTGTATTCTGTAAAATAAAATGTTTTTTTCGAATTTTCTAAGATGATGGATCAGATGTTATTTTGAAAACTGTGTTTCAAAATTTGAAGTAACACAGTTTAAAATTCAGGTTACTTCTGAGCTACTGTCAAAATTTCAGCTCAATCCATCCTTGGAGTGCTGACATAGAAAATGACAAATAAGACAATTTTGTAGAGACGTATTTAATATTTTCGCCACCAATAATCCACAACAGCCAACCCCAATAAGGCCAAAATAGAACCTTTGGATTGAAAATCAAATCCCTCAAAGAAATCTTAAGAATTAGGTTAGGCAACTGTTATACGAAATGTAAAAAGAATTTTGATGAAATTTCCAAGGAAATATTGACAAGTGTTTTAAAAAATTATTCGGAACTCTATTTCTACTATTCATTTAGCAGATGAGAATAAACTGTTTTTACAAGTGGTATATTTCGAATATTTACCTTCGAATTAAGTTCCTGCATTGCGGCATCATTTAATCAAAATATTATTCCTTCTAAATTGTAAAAAAGGAAAGATAAATAATAGTTTCAACAGGTTAACAATATTTTCAATAGAAGTAGGCCGAACGTGCGGCAAGATTTCCCCCTTTATTAATGAATAATATTGTACAAAAAAGTCTAGGAAATTACTAAGTTTAAAAACTTCGATAAACTTTGTTATCATTATGCAATATATGTAGACAACTCGTGGTACTGAAGTCAACCCCAATAAATATTATGATTACAGAAATTTACCTGATTATATGTATACCTTACTTCGTAAACTACATTTTTGTTAATACATACGTTAATGAATAAACTTCTATCTCCTTATTTTGCTTATGCAAATTCGTACAAGAGAAGGTAATATCGTGAATTCAAAAATGCGCCTTTAAACACAACACATTATTGTAAATCCTTCTTGAATAATAAAATTAAAATACGTACATACTGTTTCAAATCTTATGTTTCACCTTAACAGGCTCTAAATTTTACTGTCGCTATTATTTTAGATATCTTGGTCATGAAGTTTTAATATTAATAGAATTGAAATAAAAAGGGATTAATTTTTCAAATAACTACTAAGTGAACAAAATAAAGAAAATGGAATTAATAAACCAACTAGTTTTCTGCACATGCCAGCTAGTGCATTCCTAAGTGGGCCCTCTGCGTTCTAATTTCGAACTTGATCTGGTAAACTCTTGTACCCCAAACGATATCTAGGTTCATAGGCGTAGCCTATGGGCAGGTTGGGACGACTGCCTCCCTGAAATGGATTCGGAAACGCAATCATCCCTGGAAAAAAAAGTCATTCCGGTAAATTGTGTCTGGAAAATGGCCTTTGAGGAATGGCCTCTGGGAATCTACCTCTGGGAAATTACCTCTAAAAAATTACCTCTAGAAAATTATCTCTGGAAAACAGCCTCTGGAAAATGGAATTTAGGAAATAGCGTCTGGAAAATACAAGAAATCAATAATTTTCCGAAAAAATTCGGACAAAAAAAGAAAAACAAAGATCTACTCTGGAAAATTGGTCGATCCGGGAAATGACCTCTGGGAAAAGGATTCCTGGATATGGCGTCTAGGAAATAGCATCAGAAAAATAGTTCCCGGAAAACAATCATTTCCCGAAAAAAGAAGGTCAGATATCCGCTCTCAAAAACTAGTCCGGCAAATGGCTTTTAAGAAATGACCTCTGAGAGAAGGCCCCTGGAACATGATTTATGTAGAGCATACATTTTCCGAAAAAACGAGTTTGGAATTACAATAGTTTGGAATTTGGATAATGTCTATAGGCCGGGAATCGATGCCCAACATAATTTTGAAATCCAAGATTGAGGCTTCCGGTTGCCATACAGTGAAAACCCCCTCCACCCCGCATAATTTAAATCCTGGTCCTTATAGTTATGATATGCGGCGATTGAATGTATTTATCATACTAACTCATTAAATTATTGAGTTGTAAACTACATTTACGAGTTAGCTTGGATCAGCTCATCATGTCGTTTGTCATTAAACACAAAAAAATTTTTTATTTTAACAGACGCAAACTCTCGAGTGAAGTTGATGTAATGTTGATCTATCGGAATTCTCATGGATCCAATTGTCGTTAACTATGGATTTTATCGATATTCCAACTATACATCATATTCGGTACAGTGGAGTAAGTGAAAAGTGTGGGAAAGAGGGTATACGTACTTTATTCCTTCAGAAATAGTTACTCGTTGAAACTATTTCTGAAGGGAGTAAAGTATAACAACAACTTACACTGGGAAACAAATTTCGTACAGTTCCGTAGAGATTATGAATAGTGTTTCATTTCAAATTAGAAATATATTTTGGAAAAATTCTGGGGGGGCCTACAGAACTCTGGAGGGGGCCTGGCCCCCTAGGTACCCCCAGTAGTTACGCCAATGCGCTTTCTTATTGTCTAGATGGAGCAGTACGGAGGTTAGGGTAATGAATCATATTGACGGACGTTGTCGAAACAGAATCTGACGGCTTCATTTCAAGAACCAGTGGCTTAATGCCATCCCCTGAATTTCCCACTCAGTTGACAAAATCTGGAAAATTGTGAATTCTTTTCGAGGAACCTTTCTCATCGTGCGCTTAACAGATGCATAAAATGAATATAAGTATGCCCAGGCTCAAGGTACTTCAAATTAATTAAAGCAGTTTCAATCATGGGCGAGTTGATGAGTAAGAGCCAACAGCACCATCAAAACCCAATTTTTGTTTTGTCCTGAACAATTGTCCAGCCACAAAGTAACGAAGGCGTTTGAGCCAAGAGAGGAGAAAAAAATATTTAAAAAACGCTGGCAATGTGATAAACGTTCCATCTTGGAATCATATCGTTCCACAGAAAGGTATAAACGGGTCCATTTAGAGAGCCTCCAAGGGGAGCAAATGTTTCGTTGGATGCGACGATTCTTTTGCAAAAAATAACTTCTTTGAATGAGTCCATTCTTGGAAACTGGACCACCTACGTCATTAAATGAGATATAAGTAATTCACAACGACTTCATATACACATAGAAGGTTACCTATTGAAGATCAACAGAGAAAACCGATTTGTTGATTTTCGCATTCAACCGATCGCTATCATATCTCGCCTAGCAATCGCTCGTGATACGTGATCCTTCCAACTTAAATATAACTCGCATTGAACTTCGTTCGTTGTTGATACTCCCTGATCATTATCATCAGCTTTAGCAGAATGCCCTGTCTGCTCTTCATGAACACGATGGGCTTGACAACGTTCGCACTCTTCATGCCCCATGCAGTTGGGTAAATTTTATGTTCAGGTCTCTCAACACCTTACAGTAGAAACTGTAACTGCAACATTCTGGCTTTTTTTCGCCAACTGACGCTTTTGGAAAGAGTCAAACATTTTTTTAACTGATAAGTCCGATTGTAAATATCGTCAAAATCAAATGGGAGCTCTGCTGGTTGAAACTTTTCGTTGGTATTCGTGAAGCCAATCGGCGAGAGCCTAATATACGACAAATTATTCAGAACATAGTAGCTTGGTTTTTACGCCAAACTATGAGAATAAACGTTCAGTAATATGCCTGTTTATTCGCATAAGTTGGCGAATGCGTTTTAAACATGATAAAAAAATGAAACTATTCTTATTATCTTGCTGGCCCACTTCAATTAGTAAAACTTCATCAAATGGACAGAACATTTGTCCATAATTGTTGGTATACATTGCATTTCAGCTTAAACCTGTAAACACGCGATTTCTCAACAATCATACCGATGGTGGTTACGTCAACTATGTTTCCCAGGGCAGAATTCATACCTGCACTTTAATTAACTAAACCAACCGAAGTTTCATGATTACTGTGATTCACTCGCATTTAGGTATGTTTGGAGCCTATGAAATAAGGTTCGGCACAAAGTGGACGAATTCCATAATTTCAGTCGCATCATTCTACCCCAAAAGGAAACGTTACACTCCAAGTGGTATACCACGCTGTGGTGAGCATAAGCTCACACATTCCTGAGCATGGTTCCGGTACTTCGAGTATAAGTCATAGAACAAAAACCCAACTCGAACGAGCGTCGATCTGTACTGCTGCATCCAGGAAAAGGGGTTCTACAAGAGTTCATGCAGACATACAGGAATCTCTTTTTTAACTGCACATTCCGGAGGAATTTGTCTGTCTTCAGCATTTATGGTTTTTGCTTTTATCTCTGTTAAATAACCACACATTGCAATTGTACATGGCCGCCCGACAGCCACGGGATCCGCATTCCCTCTTTCCGGATAGAGTAAATTTTTATTGCACATTCCAGGAAGTTCATACTGGCATTTCTCGTTCAAGACGGGTTTTGATTTTGAACAAAAATGCCTTTTGTTTGTAAAACTACTGCATCCGGTTTTTGGCGGCAATAATAGCAGCGAAAAGTGGTTGGTGGTTGCTCCAGCTCCATGGAGGCGATATCTGCGAGAATAAATCATAACCGATGCAGATCTCACACACATACAACAGTCTTCAGGCGTTTTTGCTGGGCTGGTAAAAATTGTCTGGTTTACGTTAAACATTGCGGTCGCTGGTGCTGCTATGTGGAGTTCCTAGTTGTTCTAAGGGAGTAAAATGTACAACGATATGACGATACCGTAATTTCGCAGTTCCGCTAGCAAAGCGGATTATTAATTCGAATGAGCGTTTTAGTGCTCTCGTCGCCGGCGGAGTGCCATCCGGCCAACTTTTGGCCTCTCTCCCCCTGCAAACGGAAGAAGCTTTCTTTCTTTGTTTTTCTTTACAGCATTCCAATTTTTCTCGATGCGTTTACATACCCAAGAATAACGATCCAATTTGATAAACTATGGTCGATTGAAATGTAATGACAAAAATTGAAATAGACGTTTTGTGCACAGAAACAAAAGTAATGAATTTAATAAGCGTAAACAACGTAATTGTTTGCGATCTTTAGTACAACATACCTGATTCCAGCGATGATTTATACCAAATCTAACACTCCCTTTATGTTCATTAGATAACGTAGAAACTTAAATCTTTTTTTTTAACTGTATAATAAGATGAAATTTGTCAAAAGCAGATAATTTCTCATCGCCATGCGAGGCTTTCAAACTTGTATCTTTCAATTTCAAACCCTATATGGAACTATCAATACACTTTCTCTTCATTTCTATTCGTTCTAGCAATCAATTACTGTCCACTCCTAGAGCCTCGCATGGAGTTGATAAATTATCTGCTTCTGACAAATTTCATAAAAGATCGTTACTTCGCGCATGGGAGAATACAAAAAAAACAACAATCAAAATGTGTATAGTAAAGTTCTTAGGGTGAAAATAATAAGGTTTCTCGGAAAAATATATTTTCTGTGTCTAGTAAATAACATTGGCAATAACTTATAAATATATGAGAAATCCTGAACAGGCCGACGTCGGTGATGTAGTGGTAAACGTGACTGCTACTCGGCACCCCAGTTGGTCTGGGTTAAATCCCAGTCGAGATCAGTAGGTGTTCTTTGGTTAAAAAATGTTATCACGTTTTGGCGCCGGCAGCCGTTGGTAGGGTCCAGGTGGTGGAGGCGTCTTCCTGGCGTCGGTGGTTGTCACCAAGTTGTGAAGAAATGGGCTGATGGAAAATAAACGAATAAGAAAAAGAGAAATAAAAAAAAAAGATCTAAAAGTGAGTTATTGTCCTAGAAGTATATTCACAAACTAAATAAAATGTCCATAAAGTTTTTTCAAACTTTTAACTGAATAAATTGTGAATGTTTTCATGATCCACTGGATATCTTTCTTTGCTGCTCATAAAAAAATTAAAATGGATTGCCACATGAGTTTGTACCCACTGCTTACCAAGAACTACTAATCATGATTAATATTGCATCATGTTTATTAAAAGATATAAATAAAAAACCGTTCTTTCATTGATTCTAGATAAACCACACACTTCAAACATTAATCGCGGAATTGATAGTCAGGTCTGTGTAAACAGAATTTACAAAAAATCACTTGAAATCATTTTCACTGTAATTAGATGCCTCTAGTACAAGTAAATTTTCAATAATTTATAATTGAAATGAGCACTTTAAAACAATATTGAACAACAAATTGATAAAAATATTTCCAATAGATTGGTTAAAAAATTAAGAAACTGTAAGGAAAAATATCTGCGTTATTGAGTTTCAAAACATGATATATTAAGGAATAAAACAACACATAGAGGGTGTCCACAGTTATATTGCATCACTTTCAATAAGCTGTAACATTTCGCTCTTTGGGTTGATTGCAACGAAATTTTGGGTGAAATGACCTCAGCGTGTATTGTTTACACTGCGTGAGTTTCATTCAAAATCCATGTCGTTTTTGAATACTTTCATTGTTTTCCGGAGCTTTTCCTTCATAATCGCCAAGAATTTTTCTGTTGGGCGAAGCTCTACCTAGTTTGGCGGATTTTCCTCCTTCGGCACAAAAACAACATCGTTGACGTCGTAACACTCCATCCGGCCAAAACAGAGTGTCACCTTCGTGAGATCTGGCCACTGTATTCTGTTTAACAGTTCGGTTAGGTGCCTTCATAATCTTAAAGACATGAAGGCCGGCTCGCAACATTGTCTGCTGGACAAACCAAACGGAAGATTTGACCTTCTTGGCCACGTCCCGAATCGAATGGTTCGGATTGCGCTTAAAGTAATCCCTCGAATTTCTTGCGTTCAGGGAGGCGGTCGTCTTCACCTTTCTTCCGCTGCCAGTTCACCACTGGGTCGTCAGGGTAACCTTGAATGATTTTACCACATGGGACCGTTTTGATTTTTGATTAAATATAATAAAAAGAGCCAGAATACTAAAAATTGTCATGGTATATAAATATAGACCAAGAAACATTACGCTGCGATGACTAAATAATACCTGGTACAGACAAACAACGTACAGCGTTGTACGAACTGTCAAATACTTTAATCCAGTATGTATGATGTATGATATGTACTACCACCCATTGTAGCACGGAATCTACGTCCGACAGCAATAGGCTCTCCTCTCTGTTAGACTTGATCAAGCTTTAATAACCACTGATTATCCTAGTCATGCCATTGTATGAAGGGCCAAAAAGGGGTTGGATGGATCGATGGGCAACATCACTTATACGTATCCACAGGGATATAAAGAATCTCCTTCCAACAACAAGACTGAACAATTGGTCACAAGAGCAAGCTATCTAACATAAGGATGCCCCAATGGGCGGGGAGAAGAGCCTGCCCTTTATTCACAAACTGTTAGCAATGGGGAGTTGGCATTTCCACTCTCCCCATCCAGAGTTCTTCAATCGGGTGCCCTGATAGTCCCTCCCGTTCCCATGAATTATTTATAGAATAGTGTATATATTTATGTAAATGAAAAATAATCCAATCATTCAAATCTATTATGTACGATCTCTATTCGGTTGATCCTGAAATGCAAGAAATATAGTCAAGTGTTTTAGTGTAGAGTTGCGTGGTTCGCGCTTGAGCGCGTTTTCGTTCGTTTTCACTGATAGCAGCATTTTACCAAAATCTTGATTTGTGGTATCCTGAAAATGTTTGTTAAATTTTACAGAACTAACATTTATACATTTTAATTTACTGTTGCCATGGTCACTATTTGCAGCTTGATGTTGATTTTATAACATGAATCCGCTTTTATTTTTGAGGGCCTAATAGTTATTGCACCTGTGTTGGGAAAGCAGGGAAGATTTAATTGACAGAGAATTAAAGACAAATGTATGTATGTATGTATGTATGGTAGCCACCATCCCCTCTAGCCTTTGGCTTGGATGCAGCTCCACTTAACAGCAAGATCAAATTGGGGCACCGATCTGAATTCGCACTATCGCTGTATGAAGGGCCAAAAACGGAGGGGTGGACCCGTAAGCAGAGACATTTACACGAAATCCACGGGAAATTAAGAATCTCCTTCCAACGATATGATCCAACAAATCGAATAACACAATTCGCAATACTCATTAAGCTTTCTACAGGATGGCTTGTTAAGAAGGGCGCGTCACTCTCCCTGAAACTGTTGGAGTAGAACTCGCAGCACCACACTCGAATCGGTAGGATAAGAAATGATACTGTTTGTTCCCTCCTAGACTCAGGCAGTCAATCAAACCATCGTCCAGTTTCAGCTTGAATGATACCCTGGTGCTCCCTCCCAACCCAGTATTTATTATATTTATATAAATATAGATGTAATGTAATAATAATATGTTATATATGATTATATAGTAGAGCAAAAATTATATAAGGATATTTAGTTAAATTATGTAATAGTTGGAGTTCACGAGCCTATGATAACCATGTTAAACTAAATTAATTAACCTGCTGAAATAATAATATTAAGGCAGTAATAATAATATGCAGCTTCGTACCACTTTGTATCACTGACGGGTGACTGTATCTCTGGAATGTGAAGGTCATCTTGTTATTCATTGAGGTATAAATATCAATAAAGCATTCAATTGTATATAAAACCATAATATTATATTATTACGTATTTAATCATGACATATAGATATATAACCTTCTGGAATGAAGAGCATTTATTAATTTTGATTATTATTTGATATAATGTAATAAAATAATTATACCGGCCGGATCACCAAACTGAAGCAATTAAAATTTTATTAATTATTTTATTACTTCTTCCATAATATTATATGTATGATATGCAATTAATAATGATGAACTGCTGTGTTCCTCTGAACCGCTCAAATAGTAGTTGATGATCGTGTACTGAAATGTTAAGGTCATATTACGCCATTTAATGGAAAATATAATGAAGGAATTAAAGGTTGAGTGGTCGAGAGAGTCGTCAACATTTCTATTAATGAAAATATGCTAGAGCTTGTAAAAAACATGCATCATATAATAACACATACTAGTATCTACACATCTATATATACATCCATTGCTACTTTCGAGAAGGCCACTCCGACGGTGCTAGATACAGCTGAAAATTGATCCCCATTCTTACTGCTGCTTCTACCAGAAGATGATCATCCTATAACCGCAAGACCTCCTCTCCTAAACTGTATGGTACCTGAGAGAAATTTACCTTTCTGGCGTAATACATGTAATGAAATATACAGAATTAGGCTATGAATAAACAATGTCCTATAAGATAAAATATATAGTGAGGGTATATTGTAATATGAATTGAAAATTACATGTGTGCCGACTGCTGTTTTGTTGCAATTGTAGACAAACTTGCGCATCCATTATGAACTAGAAAATTTAGGCAATGTATGACCGGCATGAAAAAAAAAAAAATTAATTTTTAAATTATTTTATAATATCTGACGACCTGGAAGAGCTGAAAGATATGAGAATGGAAAATTATGATATGATGTACCGGTCGCACCCCCTCACTTCGCTATTATCGGATTGACAACATTGCCCAGGCTACGCCAACCAGCGTCTCCATGTTTCAGCTGGCAGTCTTTTGTGATCATATGACTCGTGGAGGCGTGAGGTAGGAACTTGTGAGGACCAGAGGTCGGTCGCACCCTCCTTAGAAATTGTCAACTCACCATTTGAAGCCCTGTCAAATACTTTAACCCAGTACCGAAAAACACGTACTAGACTAAAGGAGTACAACGCTGTATGGAGTATGCATTGAAGTATGCATTGAAAATGGATTAATCAAAGTAAAGCAACTACGCCACCACTGAGCGAAGAAATTGGACATCGTGGGCACGTCTTCCTAATTGAGAAAGACAAGCATCGAATGCCTGGTTCCGTCCACTCGACAGTGCTGCGCGACCGTGAAGTGCAACTGAAGCTGAAGAGGAAGACGAAGGGCAAGGTGGCCGATCCGTGCTTTGGGCCGAGAGTTTAGTTGAACCAACGAAATTGTTTAGAAGTACCTGGGTTAGATGGGCATTGATATACGGAAGCGTCAGTCGTAGCTGGCCGAGTCTGAACATTACGCAATCAACCAGAAAACATCTTTCCGGTGAAGTGCGACGTCATGGTCATAATGGATGACGATATCTACTTGATACTTGACGGCATCGACTTGCAAAGGACCAGGTAGATCGCTCCCACCAAGTAAATAAGCGTTGACGGTAAATATTTCCTTATACAAAGTTTTCGTAGAAGATTTTTCTGAGACTGACGATCAGCGTGAAGGGAATGTCCAAACCACTATTACTTACTTCGGGGCTTACGGTGAATGTGGTTGCCACCTTCACCAAGAAGTATCACGCGAAGGAGGATATCTACTTGATACTTGACGGCATCGACTTGCAAAGGACCAGGTAGATCGCTCCCACCAAGTAAATAAGCGTTGACGGTAAATATTTCCTTATACAAAGTTTTCGTAGAAGATTTTTCTGAGACTGACGATCAGCGTGAAGGGAATGTCCAAACCACTATTACTTACTTCGGGGCTTACGGTGAATGTGGTTGCCACCTTCACCAAGAAGTATCACGCGAAGGAGGATGTGGACTTTTGTGTGGACCTGACCTTGGCCTATTATGCTAAGTGATCAGTGGAGTAGATAGACCGGTTGAAAAAACGTTGTATCGAAGACTGACAACCTTCGTCATGCCCCCAGGTGTGACTAATTTTTGGGCAAACCTAAAACAAAGGATCTATTCCAATAATTGTGTGGCCTAAAAGGGCAGCTGATCACACAAGAGCTGAAGAACATGCTGACAGCCGGCGTTGAAGCATGTTTAGTTTATAGAAAGCTTAATAAACGTAAAATTTAAGGAAAAGTTGTTCTATTGAATTGCCTTTTTGTAGTTTTATACATCACTATCCGATAATAGTTCTTTTTTGCATTCGTTATTTTTTTAGCATGAAGAGGAAAAAGGATTACTTAAACTAACGTTTGCAACAAAAAATGGACTTTTTTCGGATGGTGATAAAAAAAAGCAAAGAAAGACAATTGCTTTTGATAAATTTCCCATGGAAGGTAATTATTTGAGCTTACTTGCAAAAAAATCCACGCCCTTGCGAGCGGCCTTCCAGCAGTTAACCGGAACATTCGCCATGGCTGACGAAAACATGCGTGTAGGCATGTTTTTAAAATCTTGCTCCGTTTTATTTATCAATTCCTCCTCTGTTTTGTTGAAGTAGATCTTACGCTTCAGGTTGGCCCAGAAATTCTTGATGGGACGCAGTTGGGGGAAGATTAGCGGGTTCACCGACTAGGGTACCACATCGATATTCAGCCGCTCCATCTCCTCCAACGATCTCTTCGAATAGTGGGCTGACGCCAGATCCGGCCAGAACACCACGTCTTCGCTCTTATGGTATTTGTTGCTGAACGACGCAAGTTTCAGCAGGCATTTCGTACTATAAATTTCCCCAGTCACGGCCAGCCCGGAGCGAAAGAAGAGCGGCTTTGACTTCCCCTTCTCGCTGATTGCCAGCCACAGCAGCACCTTGGGGAACTTGGTATGTGAAATGAGCTTCTCCTAGGAGCTCACTTTCTTCGTGAAGGAAGTATAATACGACATGTCCTGCCAGTCGTTGCCATCCAGGGTGAGATAGATCTCGTCGTCCATCACCACCGCCACTTCGCAATTCACCGGGAAAATCGAGTTGACCATCTTATTCACTGTCATTACCTGCAGGTCCGAAACCAGTGGACGCGAATTCCGCTTCCTGATATGTATGTTCATGTTGGGTACTTTTTCACTGTTTGGTCGGTTAAACCGACCTCCCGGCCAAGCTCACACAGCGATGTACCCACTTTTCCCTCGGTCTTCCTCTTCAGCATCCTTTGGAGCTTCTTGTCGCTCAGGGTCGTCGACCGTCCGGAACCAGGCTGTCTTTCGATGCTCTGATTGTTGTCTAATATTGCCAAGATGTAGTGGATGTCGGAACGGGAGTATCCGGCGTCCACAAAGTGCCACACGATGTCTGTTTTCGACGCGACGGGGTACCGTTCTTTAAACACGCACACTTCTTAACGGAGTTGCTTCACTGTTTTTGCCATCACGGTTAGAGTACGACTGATAGAGCTGTCAAACTTTGTCTGCTGACTCATGAGTTACTAAAATTGATGCTGCATGGCTAGTTTTGTCAGTGCGGGTGAAGGTAAACCCATGACAAATAGGCAATTTTTGTTCATTTTTTCAAATGCAAACGTTATCCTCTTATCAGAAAGGGCGGCAAATATCCGCATAGACAATGGTTTTCTTGTACTTTTAAATTCTGAGAAGACAAACCTTCTGTGACAATGCAAACAGTATACAAATTCACTGTAAGTATTGTACTTATCAGTATTATATCTTAGAATTGTGAAGTAGTCATGAGCTCTCGCCCCAATTGCTTAAAGAATATAATTTTCAAAAATGATCAACTCTTAACAGAAACTTGGATCGTTCCGCGGCAATATAAATAGGGACTGGATATTCAAGAAGAAAATGGATAAAGTTTATAGCTTGGAAAGAACCAGCACATCGGTCTCAAGCTTAATGATTCGCCCCTTATGATGTAACTTCTGTCAAAATAACCCAGCGAATGAAAACAAAAAATGAAGATTCTCGTACTGGAAAGCACAAAAATGTATTTTATGTTTATAAACAGTACAAATGAATTTCGTGGCAGAAAGCAGCGAATAGATTGGTGAGCCAGCTAGTTTTCCTCTGATTACAAAACTTTTCATACCTGTTGGATGGAGAGAGATGTTATTAAACTTTTAACTTGGCGCACTAAATAAGCACGATACAATGGACGTAATATCTTCACTTATCCTCAGATCTGATGATCCCTTAACTCAGTCACGTAACAACTAGGTATAAGCACTCAGAGATACTCCCAGAGACGCGTTCGACTTCAATATGCGATTACATTGGACCTCGTTGAATCCGCAATCCGGAAGCTGAAACTCTCAAACGTGGCAGAACCTGACGGAATTCCTTCTTACTTACCTCACCAATCAGACTAAGGCCAGCGTGGCCTCTGCTGTACACAGAAGCTGTCTCCATTCTATTCGGTCCATGGCTGTCACTCGCCAGCCTCGCTGTCTGCGGAGGGTCCGCATGTCGCCTTCTACTTGATCGATCCACCTTGCTCGTTGCGCGCCTCTTCTTCTTATACATGTAGCTTCGTTTTCGAGAACCATTTTCACAGGGCTGTCGTCCGACATTCTTACGACATGCCCAGCCCATCGTAGTTGACCGATTTTTGCAATGTGTACGATGGGAGGTTCTCCCAGCAACTGGTGCAGTTCGTGGTTCATTCGCCTCCTCCACGTTCCGTTTTCCATCTGCACTCCACCGTAGATGGTACGCAGCATCTTCCGTTCAAAGACTCCAAGGGCGCGTTGGTTCTCCACTAGCAATGTCCATGTTTCGTAGCCGTAGAGAACTACCGGTCTAATTAATGTCTTGTAGATGGTCAACTTTGTGGTTCGGCGAACTTTGTTCGATCTTAACGTCCTTTGGAGTCCAAAGTAGGCACGATTACCATCCATAATGCGCCTTTTTATTTCTCTGCTGGTGTCATTATCGGCGGTCACCAATGAGCCCAGCTACACGAATTCGTCTACTACCTCGATTTCATCACCGTCGATCTGAACTCGTGCTAGGAGGCTAACATTGTCTTCTCGTGAGCCTCTTCCCTTCATGTATTTTCTTTTCGACGCATTAATCACAAGCCCAATCCTACCAGCTTCAGCCTTAAGTCTGATGTACGTTTTCGCCATCGTCTCAAAGTTACGTGCTACGATATCAACGTCATCGGCAAAGCCAAATAGTTGGACAGACTTCCTGAAGATCGTGCCACTCGTGTCTATCCCAGCTCTTCGAATCACACCTTCCAGTGCAATGTTAAACAACAAACACGACAATCCATCACCTTGCCGTAACCCTCTCCGAGATTCGAAGGGACTCGAGAGCGTCCGTGATACTCGGACGACACACATCACTCGATCCATCGTTGCTTTGATCAACCGCGCTAGTTTTTCCGGAAATTCATATTTGTGAGTGCAGCGCTCTGGCCAGTGCTTCACCACCGTATTTTAATAACTCGCTTGGGAGTTGGTCAACACCAGCGGCTTTGTTGTTTTTCAACCGACCAACTTCCTAAAGGGTTGGGGTCGGGGTCCTGTCATCTTCTGCGCGTGTTCCTAGATTTATTACCGAGCCTTCATGTGTACTAAAGAATTGCTCTGCAGTGTATACGATTCCTCTTTTGAAGATTTTCAATATTTCGTTACGCCAGGGATAATATTCAACACGTTGGAAATCTTCGTTCATGTTCTCGATTTTCAAGACAGGAGATAAACAAAATGCCGAAAATTATCGAGGAATCACATCGCTCTGTGCCTGCTCAAAAGTCTTCGAGATCATCGTCAACGACTTGTTGTTTGCTAGTTGCAGACACTACATCTCTCTTGAACAACATGGATTTCACCCCAGAAGATCGATTTCAACCAACCTTGCACCTTTTGTCTCCTCGTGTCTCCAGAATATGGTAGCTGGATGTCAAGTTGGCGATGCTTCGCTGAATGCTTACGACTACAGCACTTGATCAGTAGCTTTGAAGAGTGGTGTTCTAGAAACTTCCTCACACTGAGTATTAACAAATGCTTCATTATCACATTCCATCGAAAATTGTACCCAATTGCATTTGATTACATGATAAACAATCAACCTCTGCAGAAAGTTGATACTGTTCGTGACCTTGGAATCACGCATGACTCCGGTTTGACATTTAGACAACACTACACGGATGTGATTACCAAAGAAAAAAGACAGCTCGGTTTCATGTTTAAGTTCTCCAACGAGTGATCCCACCTGTCTGCAAGCATTGTACTGCTCTCTCCTGCGTTTTATTCTGGAATTTGGAGCCTTGCTGTGGTACCCGTATCAAAGAATCTAAGTTGCGAGGGTTGAAGCAGTCCAAAGAAAATTTGTTCGTTATGATCTTTGGCATCTGCCGTGGAATGATCCTGTCAACCTTCCAGCGTACCACGATCGTTGCTCACTCTTGGGAATTGAAACATTGGATCATAGGCGTACAGTCATGCAAGCAGTTTTCGCAGCAAAAGTGCTACTAGGTGAAATCGACGCTCCAGGAATTCTGGCCGAACTCTTCATCTACGTTCCTGAACAAGTTCTGCGAACAAGAAATTTTCTGCAACTCGGAACTCGTGCTGAAAACTACGGCCAACACGACCCAATCCGATTCATGTCATCGCGCTTCAACGAACTCTACGCTCTGTTTGACTTCAACTGTTCCGCTGAGACCTTCCGTCACCGGAATCAGCGTTGTTAGATGGAGAGCCGCTAGTTCAGAAATGGTGGCAATTACTACGTACTGGCATTAATAGTGAAGACACTAGACTGATTCCATCACGAAGTTTACTGACAAGTTTTGTGTGAGTACTAGAAATAATTTTGTTTTGTTTGCTTTGAATTCCTTCTATTCTTGTTAATTTATGTAGTGTACGATTTAGAAATAAGGGGTTTTTACGCCACATGGCTTTTCCCCATTACATTCCAATAAGATGTTAAGTCAGTTGGAATTATATCAATAAATAAATAAATAAATAGTCGCAGACAGACATTCAAGCTTCAAACGACATAATTCATGTTTGTTGTGCCAAATTTTAAGTCTCATTACGTTGGAATCACTTAGCACAGTAGCGCCGTCTATCTAACTTATTGCTACACTCAATCTGACAGTTTGACTGGCAACCTATTTTTCCCTTACCAATAAAAACAAATCTGAGCCACCATCTGTTAGGCTATTGCCACTTGATATCTTTGTGGAAGCCATGGTAAATGACATAAAGTCGAACGTCTGTCTCTGGTATAATCAACCAAATAATATTATTGGATAAAATTTCCAGCTTACCAGTCATTATCAGAGGAAAGGCTTGTAAGATGGAACAGCGCCACTTTTGACATTCACAGCGACAACACTATCGCGCTGACAAGTGTTAACCTCATTTTTTTACTATTCTTCAATTTTCATTTTTTGGAGTGAAAACACTCATTCGATTTAGCTCCTCCAGGTTTCGATGTTCGAAAGTGTTGGCATAATTAAAATAGCATTTTTTTTTTTCTAGTACTTAACATGTGGAAATTTCCCATCGATATCACAAGGTTAACATTTGAATTGGCTAGCATTTTTGGTGTATTTTTATGATCCAAAGGCATTTTCAAACAAATCGTAAAGTGAAACAATTTTTTGATGTTTTGTGTTTATGGCGTCACGTTTGTAAGATGAAACACTGTTAGGCTTGTAAGATGGAACAATTTTTTTTTTTTTTCGTTTTAAAACATATGAATGGTATTTGTTATGTTTGGAAATGCCATAGAATCAACAATTAATTGATATATAACATTCCTTTTTTTTGAGATTGCAATTTTCGATAAATTTCGAAAAAAGGCCATTTTTTTTATGGCTATAAATAATTAGTTTCGTTGGCAAACTTGAAGCCTTTTAGTTCCTTTTTCGAAAGATCCTCGAAAAAACAAAAATTATTCATGTTACGAGCAAAAAACGGATCGTGTTCCATCTTACAAGCCTTTCCTATACTAATGCAAAAATGGAACTGCCATCGAAATCTCTATATTGGTGACTATAAAAATGCAACTATAGAGCTCTTCAGGGCCGGAAAGTAATAGAGATGAGGTATGGCATTCTCAAAACATAAAATATTTATTTCGACAATACAGACGGCACGTTGTATTGCCAATCGTTGTCGCTTAGCTCAGCTCCTGCACCCTTGATTGGTTGTGTTAATTTAGGGTTCAAACAAACATGGAACTTGAGGAACGCGTACACAGGTGCATGCAACGAGCATGCCTAGCTCAAAGTGTTATTTTTGCTAGCGGTCATTCATTGCGGTGTGTGACCTGGTCCTGATTTTGCATATTTGATTGCGTTAGTTTTGCTACACGATAGAACCCATGTCCCAAACAATCCTCTTTCGAGAGAGAGATGGACTGGCAACAGGAGAAAAAAAGTGCTGAAACTGTTTTGATGAATATTTATCAGTGTTAATTGTTGAATTAAGGGTTGTGGTCGCGTCTGCGGTGGGGGAAATGGGGATTCCGTCCCATATAAGCTATGAGAATGAAAGTGGGTAGAAAGTAAAGGGTAGGTACATAGGAAATTGAAATGACATCTCATTTCGTTGGCCTACGGATCTTGGTGTTGAAGTGTTGACGTTTGGTATGCAAATGGACCGTGGAAATCCACAAAAAAGCTTGTCTGGTTTCATCGATTAGAAATGGTTTACTTTGCCAAACCACTGTACGAACATAACTCGATTGATGATTTAGAAATCTACTGTATTACCGTATTAACTTGTCCCAAGAGGGAATGACGTCTGAAAGCCGAAGAAACGTTTAAAAAATCATGGATCACTAATGTACTAGAAAACAAATATCTAACGATTGCATTTAAAAAAATTGACTTTTATCGGATGGTGATAAAAAAAGCTAAGACAGATAATCGCTCTTGATAAATTTCTCATGGCAGGTAATTATTTAAGCATACTGTGCAAAAAAATTCTAAGCCCTTGAGAGCGGCCTTCCGGTAGCTAACCGGAACATTCGCCATGGTGGAGGAAAACATGCGTGTAGGAATGCCGTGCGTGTAGGAGTTCTTTCTTCGTTTTATTTATCAATTCCTCCTCAGTTGTTGGAGTAGATCTTAGGCTTCAGGTTGGCCCAGAAATTCTCGATGGGACGCGTTGGGCGGGCTCGTCGACTTGGATACCACATATTCAGCCGCTCCATCTCCTCCACCGATCTCTTCGAGTAGTGGGCCGACGCCAGATCCGGCCAGAACACCGCGTCTTCGCCCTTATAGTATTTCTTGAACAACAACAACAGAACAGGCAATTCGTATCATAAATTTACCCGTTCACGGTCAGTCCGAAACGATAAAAGAGCGGCTTTGACATCGTCTTCTCGATGGTTGTCAGCCACAGTAGCACCTTTTTGGGGAACTTGGTGTGTGTGAAATGAACTTTTGGAGCTCAATTTCTTCGTGGGGGGAGTATAATACGAAGTACCCTGCCAGTCGTCGCCATCCAGGGTGAGATCACCACCGCCACGTCGTGATTCACCGGGAAAATCGAGTTGACCATCTTATTCAGCCGCTGTAGCTGCGTCATTGCCTGCAGCTCCGAGACCATTGGCCGCGACTTCCGCTTCCTGACATGTATGTTCATGTTTTCCAGGTACTTTTTCACTGTTTGGCCGGTTGAACCGACCTCCAGGCCAAGCGCACGCAGCGATGTAGCCACTTTTCCCTCGGTCTTCCTCTTCAGCATCTTTTGGAGCTTCTTGGCACTCAGGATCGTCGGCCGTCCAGAACCGGGCTTTCTTTCGATGCTCTGATTGTTGCCTAGCAGTGCCAAGATGGTGTACATGCCGGAATGGGCATATCCGGCGTCCAGAGAGTACGATGTCTGTTTTCGACGCAGCGGAGTGCCGTTCTTTGAACGCTCACACTTCTGTGCGGAGTTGCTTCACTGTTTTTGCCATCACGACTAGAGTTCAACTGCTAGAGCTGTCAAATTTTGTCTGCTGACTCATGGGATACTATGATTGATGTTGCATGGGTAGTTTCGTCAGTGCAGGTGAACACATGAAAAATCGGCAATTTTTGTCATTTTTTTATGCAAACGTTCGAACTTGACAGTGCTTTGTATGAAAAAAAAAACACTTCAAATAACACGTTATTTCACATTTATCACCAAACCGGGCTTATAACATGTTATAACTCTCAGCCTTAACATGGCATTACCGGTGTACGACTTCGAACAATTGAACTTGCGGGCCGCTTCGCGCTGGCTCACCGATTCCTTGTTGTTGAACATAGTGCGCAGCAATTAGAGTGTCTTCTTATCCGTAATCTTCGTTGGAGGGCCAATGTCTTTCTTCCGCATTAGTGCCATGGTTGTCAGAGTACGGTATATCATATTTTTGGAAACAGTTTCATGCTTAAAATGGTCCACCGTGTACTTTTTTCCACGATCTTTGTTCGCTTGCAAGAATCGTACAATGCGGACCCAGTACTTCCTGTTTCGATGGCATGCTGTACACAACTGATCATGTTGAGGTGAAAGTGTGTGTGTGTGTGTGTGTGTGTGTGTGTGTGTGTGTGTGTGTGTGTGTGTGTGTGTGTGTGTGTGTGTGTGTGTGTGTGTGTGTGTGTGTGTGGGTGTGTGTGTGACAATTTTATGTGTAATGCGTACATTAAGAACAAGCAACTAAATGTACCGATTTTTCACGCGATTACCCTGCCATCTTGTGGCCGGTCCACCGTTAAGTAGTCAATATATACTAGTTGCCTATATATTGTGACAATTTGACTGCTCCATCAGTTTGTTTACGGCAGCTATGGCTAGAACAGTGAAACAACTTCAATCTATGGTGTTCGCACATCAAGGGAGAAGGGAGAGTACATCGAGCGGACGACCGTCCGACCTTTTAAAGCAACCGGAGGATTCAACAGAAGCTCGAACGGAAGGCGGAAGGCAAGGTGGCCACATCTTTCCGTGCGTGGGGCCAAGATGTCAATAAGTACTTGGTCAAAATGGATATCTACATGCGGAAGCGTCAGTTCAAGCCAGCCGTGTCGGAGAACCAAGCGGAAACCCAGAAACATCACCAGAAGATTCTGGTCAAAGAGATCTTCCCGGTGTAGCGAAACGTGCGGAAGCATGCCAACCCTCCAAACGTGCCCCAGCTCCTCCCAATCGAGAAGTTCTGTGCTAATTTAAAGAGGAGAGTACATTCAAATAATTTCGTGGCCGGAAATGCCGGATGATTTCATCATAAGGGGGACCAAGGAACTGAAGAATATGCCTACAAGCTTATTTGCTTATTTTTTTACCTATGGCCAAAGTTCTCGTAAACTTGGGCGGGTGGGGGTTGGAAGTCTGGTAGTAGAAGTATTTTTATGAAGTTTTTGATTTTTTTATGAATAAAATGCCATTTGTTTTGTTAAAACATTTTTCCATCCATCCGAAAATATTCGATTGTTTGTAATGCGATCATTATTGTAAGGGTTCATTCCCATGTTTCTATAAAAGCATTATTGTTCAGCTGGAAATGCCATTTCCTTTATTTGGTGGCCATCCGTTAGTAATGCGCTCGTAAAAGTGTTTTACATATCTTTTTATTCGCATAACTTCTCTAACTAGTACAATTAATTATTTTTTTACAGTCATTACAATGTCTAGAGGGGAAAATCGTGATTTAAACAAAACATGCACAAAAAGCTACGGAATCAGAAAAATCGATAAATCGAGTTTTTTCAAGATTCCTCTTCTGTGGGTTCTGCTATGAATGAATTCCAAATATTTGATCCGTGTTTTTTTTATGTTCATCTTGCAAACCGGTTTCCTAAATAGGACAAACTAATGTTACGGCTGGTCATTCACGTATGCATTTCCTTTGCTACACGGCGGATTGACCACTCGAACCATGAACACCAAAAGCTCGTTCTGTGTGCGCTCTTCACTGGAGCAATGTTTGCGAACATTTTCAACAACTACTGCCGTTGAAGTCGATGGTGCGGAATGACCAAGCCCCTGCCTTTTCTCCCTCGTCTGATTCCATTCTGTGTGTGGTTTGGAATCCCGTTTTCAATTGATTGGTCCTACAAATACGCGTCAAATGAGTTTGGCACATGTTTTGAAGTGAATGCGAAACAAGGGGGCGCAATAGAGGAAAATTGCGGTCTCTTTTATGAATGGCTTTTGTTCCCTGCTGCAAATTGTTTGCGCAAGCAATTGACCGGTATAAGGGTAGAAATTTGAGAATCGTTTGGGCTTGGTCTGTTGGCGACAGCAAGGCAACGATTAAAAGGGGTTACTTCTCCAATAGGTTCCATTCTGGCATTTCACACTAATTCAAGTTGGTATATTTCCAGATTTTCATTTTCAGCTAGTTCACTGCATAATTGTAGGCGAGCGGAAGTTGCTGTTAGTCTCGATGCTGCTTTTCCAGCATAACATTGTAAATATACATTTTAGGTATTAAAAATATTTTGATTAGTAACATATCCATAGCTTTAAAAAACTACAGAAAAACAAAATTGTATCACAGGTCGAGGTAATTCTAAAAAGTCTTAATGTTTCTTGGCACATCTATACATATATTTTTTGTGGTATCGAATAAACAAATAACGAAGGCTTATAAATTCAAAAATTATAGCTGAGCAAAATCTCATCACTGCTAGCAATTTCACAGAAATTCAATTTTATCAACATCTAACTTTAGTGTTTTGAATACAATCACAGTGTTATTTATTTAGTTAGAGCTTTCCATTTCCGTACCATTTTTACCACTTCTAGTAAGGTACTGTTATGCAAGGCGGACCCGTTTTTGTAGATTGTTGAAAAAAAAAGCAAAAAAATTAAACGCCACCGTGCCTCTCCTCAAAATCCACCGTACTTGAAATCCATACGCCCACACGGTTCGACCCGAAACATGCGCTTGTGCCTAATAACCTCCTGTCCTCGATTTACATTTCACTTCTCGTATTGGAACAGTCCGTCCTCGGTTCACCAGGAGTCGTCAGAATTGGATGCATTTGAACATTTGAATCTGCGCAGCACCAGGCTGTTGTTGGTAAGTGTCGTTTTCGAAATTACTCTTTACCATAGCGAAGTATATCATCCTGTTGTCCCCCTTTCTGTCACAACCAGCATGCAATTGGATTCGTCTCAAGTGGACTCCTCAAGCCTTAGTTCGATATGGTGTAATATTAAACCACCTTTGATTTGCCTTTGTTTTGGTTTTGGTTCTCTTTTACGCCATTATTTATGTGATCCCTTGCAGTACGAATTTCTGTTTACCCCTTCAGTCAGTGGAGAAACCATAGAAAATATAAAGCCTGAATTTACCCAGTTATGGTAGGATCTCACCCTTATTACCTACTGATTTCGTGGGTCGTGTCAAGTGTGATTTTCATACTTGCAATGCACTGGAAACTATTCAAGGTACACCGAGAACAAGTTCATATGTACTGTCTACAGTATACTGAACTTTTTGATTGTATGGAAAATACTACAATAACAAATAAAATAGAGTTAATTGTTGAAAATCTTGCACTACTGCTATAATTAAAATTAGTGTCTGACTCCTTGATCGGCTTTCAGGTTTGTAAGAATGCATTTATGTTGCCATTATTATGGATTGCCGATCGGGGTGTTTTTGACGTCCTACGGCAAGGGTAGGTTTCCGTTCTTTATCTTATTTACTAATTAACAAATTAAGTGTTTAAGAACATTGGGCTTTTCAGCTTTGTTTAAGTGCTTTTGGTGTGTTTAGTGTGTATTATGTTATAATTATTTATTTTCCAGATCAGCCTTTGGGACATTATAAGTTTTAAAATTTAAACCTACTTAAACTAAAACTAAAGGAACTATTTGAAAATCCTAGGGGTAGGGACCCAGATCCCGGATGATCTGTTGATCCGATGTTAGACAGCGTGCCCTGTACCGATTGATTATCGAGCATTTTTATCTCGTCTGGACCTCAGATGTTCTTGTCCTCGGAGGGGTGTTCAGGATCATCCTGAGGAACTAATTTTGAACACGCTGAAGCTTCAGGTGATGTATTTGAGCGCAACTTTCCCAGATTGGCATGCCGTACACGATGACTGGAAGTATGATTTGCTTGTAGACAGCAAGCTTGTTTTTCGCGGATAATGTAGACCTTCTGTTGATCAATGGGTACAGTAGCTTCAACAGAACGTTACACTTTGTGACAGTTTTGTCAACCTGTTCCCTGAAAAAAAGCTTGCTGTCTGTGGTAACGCCAAGATAGACAGCTGATTTGGTTGTGTTGTTTAGGCTAACTTTACAATTCTCAGGCTACAATCTCTAGGAGAATTGGAGTGTGGGAAGAGGATGACCTGGGTCTTTACCGCGTTGATACAGATCTTCAATTCGTTGAAGTATTCTGACAGAACATTCAGGCTTTGGTGCAATTTCGCTGAAAGCGCTCTTGTTACCCTATTCTTGTGGACAACTGCGATATCATTGGCGAACAACGACAGAGATCCATTTTCAGGGAGCGGGGGTATATCCAACGTGAATAGGTTGAACAGAAGTGGACCTAGTATACTTCTATGCGGAACACCGGCGGATATCCCCTGTGCATCGGAAACTGCACCATGCAGTGAAACACGGGATGTTCTGTCCGACAAATAGTTTATAATTATCTTCACCAGAAAGATGGGAAGATTGAATCGTTTTAGCTGGTACACCAGGCCCTCATGCCACACGTTATCAAAGGCCTACTCAATGTTGAGAAGTGTTATGGCAGATGATTTTGAAACAGACTTGTTCCGGCTGAGGATGGTAATGACTCGGTTAAGTTAGTGAATTGTCGACCGACCACGCCAGAAGCCAAATTTTCAAACAGCTTAGATAATCCTGAGAGAAGGCTGATAGGCCTATAGCTCTTGGAATACGAAGGATCCTTCCCAGGTTTCTGGATGGGGATGACTTTGGCTGACTTCCAACACGTTGGGAAGTAGCCAAGTCGGAGGCAGTGGTTGAAAACCATCGCCAGATGGTTATAGAACTGGGGGCTCAATTGCTTGAGCTCCAAGTTCATGATGTTGTGAAAACATGGGGCCTTCATGTTCTTTGAGCTTTTGATATAAGTCAACAATTCTTCAGCTGAGATCTCCAACTCCTTTGTGAAGTCGTTGGGGCTTATATGGATGTTAGTGATAAGCGCGCTAACGGCAGCTGCGTGTGGACTGACGATGTTTTGTCCGAGATCGTGGAAACTGATGAAGTGTTGACTTATCTCAGCAGCCTTCTCTGCAGGAGTTATCAAGCAATCCTGAGAGCTATTGCTGCCTAATGGGATCAACGGTGGAATAGGCCTTGGCTTAGTTTTTAAAATTTTAGTCAACTTCCAGCACGGCTTTGCACAATCTGGGAGAGAGCGGATCTTGTCGGCGAAATTGTTATTCCTAAGGTCCACCATTCTGGCCTTGATGATTATCGTCACTTGATTACAGTGACTTTTTAGCGTTGGCAAACCAGTTCGCTGGTGTTTCGCAATTGTATTAAATCTTTAGTGGGTCTATCAATGGGTACAGAGCGCTCACCTGATAAATTACCGGTACGTGTTGCTTCCGGGCCTGGGAGATCGCTTGCTCGATGCTCTGCAGCTGCCGTTCGATGTCATCAGCCGAATCAAGGTGCATGTCGAAATCGATGTTGTCGTCAACTTGTTGTCGGAACCCCTCCCAACTGGCGCGATGGTAGTTCCGTCTGGTGATTCGATGCCGGTTGACCGAGGAGCCAACTTCGGCCATCACCGGATAATGGTCCGAGCTGAGCTCCTGGTGTACGATCGGCTGAGCGATGTTATTCCGCATGTTGGTGAGGAAGAGGTCGATTGTCGAATGGACCCCGGATCGGCTCAACCGGGTGGGAGTATCCGGGCCCAAGACGGTGTAATGTCCTTCTTCCAGGTCTTCCTGCAGAATTATTCCGTTCCAATTCCACCGGGTGTTCCCCAGGTTTCGTGTTTCGCATTCATGTCGCCGGCGATGATGAACTGCCCCTGCCTCCAAGATAGCTTAAGGATGTCGTTTCGTAGGGCCGTTGTTGTTCCGTTGTTGGTATTGGCTTGCTCGGGACAATAGGCCGCGATGATGGTGATTGGGCCGACAGCAGTTTCGACCTCAACTCCAATGGCTTCGATAGACTGCAGCTGGAAGCTCGGAAGCAGATGGCAGTTGATGTTGTAGCGCAGGGCGATCGCAACTCCTCCTCCACTAGAGCCGCTACGATCAAGTCGCACAATCCGGTATCCTGGGACGAAAACGGTGAGTTCCGGTTTGAGATGTGTCTCGGTGACAATGGCGATGTCAATGGCCTTCCTGTTAAGGAAGTCACCGAGCTCTACGGTTTTGTTCCGGATGAAACAAGCATTCCAGTTGAGGATGCTGATGGTGCGTTTACGGTCCATGTTTGAAAATAAATTTCATCGTCTTGGACGTGGCGGCTTTGAGTTGTTCCTTTTTGGAGCTGCAGGAACGTAGTTGGCGATAGAGCTCTTGCACGAACTCCACCATTTGCCCTGAGTCGTATAAGCTGTCTATCGACGGATGGTTGCGTTGAGGTACTGCAACCAGTGTTGGAAAAATCATTTTCAAAAAACGTTCACTCTTTACTCAGTGCAATGATATATCACCGAGGAACTTCGCATTCGAAGTTCGCGAACGAACTTCAATCTAAAGTTCATGAAAGCGCAGTGAGGAAACGTTTCAGTTCTCATCGCGAAAGATTTTTTGTTCCTCCATCTCACACGGTTTCACTCGTATTCGAGATCCGATCCAACCAAATATCTCCTCGGCTTTGTTCTTTTTCTCTAGTGAGTATGTGTAGGCAATGTTCACGTGAGTTGTGATGGTTGTTTTTTTAAGTACTGTGCCGCCGCAAAAGTCGAGTGGTAGGAAACTTCTGCTGGAATGGCGTGACGCATTGAGGACAAATTCAACCCAACCTCCCCGGCCACCAGTCACCATGCGGGATGTCATTTAAGAAAGATATCTTTCAGTCTAGATTTCATTTCCATAAAATGCGCAATTTGCTTTTCAAGAACGAATGTGGTATAAAGATATAGAGTAAAAAATAAGATCTGATTTTATTTGTATCCTCGCGTCGGTGATTCAAGTAGAAAAAGTGCGCGATGTTTCATTCTCTCATCCCAGAAAGTTCACTCAAGAAACGTTGGCGTGTGAAAATAGCAACGGGAAGTTCGCAAAGGTAGCGCACGATGAACTGATATTTTTGTGAGAATTCCAACACTGACTGCAACTCAGATTGCCCCAGCCAGGAGGAGGAGCTGGGTTGGGAGCGGTGCTGGCTGCCGCGAATCGATAATGAACCGATGCTGACGGGCGGTTTGCATGGCGGTGATTTAGTGGGATCGGCGGTAGGTTTGGCACCTGGTACCGAAGCGACGGGAAATTCTCCTCGTTCATCGGAGGTGGTGGGCGGCGTTGACCAGGCCGGGATTCAGTGGATGACTTCTTACGGATCGCCAAAAATTCAGCACGTTTGGGGCAGGTTCGATTGCTGCTCTCATGGTTTGCGCCACAATTTGCACAGTTCAGTGCAGTACCTTCTTCCATCGGGGCACAATCCTTGGTGGCCACTTGCCGGCACACTTGCCACATCGCGGTTTCATGTGGCAGTTACGAGTACCGTGGCCGAACGCAAGGCAGTTGCCACATTGCGTCACGTCGTGCTGTCTCGGACGATACCGGTCCCACTTGACGATGATGTTGAAAAGGGCCCGAGTTTTCAACAGTTTCGCCATCGTGACGGATCCCGGAAACGTGGGGAAAAAAAATTTTACTGCGAGAGAGCAAAAAACACGTCCGTACGTGTCGCTAGGTCGAACTGGAATGATGAATAAATTTGTGAATGTGTACTCTTTTCAATCGTGCAGTGCCGCGTATGAGCCCACCCTTACTTAAATTTGAAATCTGTGATAGTAAAGTACTGTGCATTTAGTAAAATTAGTCTGCAAAACAAATTTAAAGACCTCTTATTTTGGTTATTTTTAATAGTTTGAAATTGTTAACGAATAGTGATTGAAAATTTAATTGATGCAGGGGAAAATACGACAAAAAAATTAACAATTTAAACACTTTTTCGAATTATCACTAGTAAATGTGAGGAAATTCCTTTAAATTCCCTATTAAAATCATCGCCTTTGACAGATAGGCCTACACTGTCTGCGACTTACAAAGTATTTCAGTGTTAAAGAGACTTAACAGACACTTAACGAAAGAATCATACGAGATTTTAAATAAGAAGTATCTGAATAATTGTAATCTGATAATCGTGTAAAATTTCCGGGCGTGGATTTTCGCAGTGAAGTTTTGCTTTCCATTCCGGTTTGAAGCTTTGTGCACCGTGTAAACATGAAACCCAGCACGCTTCATGGTTTTCTGCACAGCACCGACTGACACCTTGGACTTTAAGCTACATCTGGAATCGACATATTTGAACGGTTCTTGAAATGTCGCACCACTTTCCTGGCCATTATACTGTCAATTGGACCCCTTTTACGACCCCGTTCCTTCCTTCGGGCACTCAGGCGCTCCTTGAAGGTTCTTATCAAACGAAACTTTTTAGCGACCCATCTTTTTTTATCTAGATTCTTTTTGATTAAGAGCTTTAAATTTTGATTGTAAGTGCACACATTTTTTCAAGGATAATTGCTTGTTTCGACGACATGTCTGGCACTACTGTATGAATAACACTACACACGATACAATAAAAATGAACATCCTACCTATCAGGTTGGGATTTCAAGGTAACGAAAACGACGAACTACCACATGGTAGGAACACATACATAAATTATAAGTGATCCCCTTCCCGAGCATGAGTGCATAACATATGAATACCGTATTTTGATCTTGATAACTGGCCTTGGTATTTAAGGGTATTTAAGAGCAAAGCATAAGAGCTAAAATACCTAAGCAAAACCCTTAGAAGTGCAAGCAAAATATCTATCGAATAACAAAACTTGATATTTGAGATTCCTGGGAATACCTGAGAGGTATTATTTTGATGCCGTCTTACCTCAATATGGTATTATCCTCAGATATTTTACCTCTTATGCAGCGCTCTTAAAAACCAAGGCCTGTAATCAAGTTGTTCGTTCCTGCTTGTGTTGTCATTTGTAGGATGAAAATAACATATCTAGACAAAATAGTCAAAAGGTCGAAAGTAACATTTGTAAACAATGACTTCTTGCGTATTTTTCTGGGATCTGCTTGCTCCCACGCACCAAATAGCACCAGAAATAGATACAAGGAGTTAGCATCTTCCCGCTGGTAGTGCTAGTAGATATTAGCAACCTGGCATTTCCAGGGAATTGACGTTTTAAGTCATTGTTTACAAATGTTACTTTCGACCTTTTGACGATTTTGTCTAGATATATAATCACCCGTATTAAGCCACAAACACATCTAGTATAATTGAGCACTCGACACTAAAGAAGTCTGTAATTCACAAACGTAGTAGGCCTACCCAGTGCTGTGCATTTTCATGACGGTTATAACACTCTGACCATCATCTTCTCATGATCATTAGAACTCACGAATGATGGTCAAATACTGTGTCACTCACAAACAGGTTGATCTCATTTGACCGTTTGTAGCAAAAGCCTTCATGACTGCTGGAGTAAGTGATATGAAGAGAGTAGAAAAATCAATCACTCACTAATTATCTCTGAGAACGATATGCAAGACAAATTATTTTCAACATAATAGGTGTTAACCTCTGGCAATTATTGTTCAATTTTAATTTTTTGGCACCGTTAGATTCAAAAACTCACCTGTTTTATGGATATTATCGGCAATGTTCGTTTGGACTTATCTGATTCCCGGAAATCCGGGTTGTCGGGGCTGTGGTCTGGTACTGAGACACTATTTGGGAATTTCAATTGCATTTCCTAAATATTTGGAATAATTCGTACAAGCTATTTATATACTATTATGGGTCATATGCCAAGTTGTTCCTGGAACCACCATTCTGTAACAGGTTCCCGTTGGGTCTCGAATTGCCATGAACGTATTGGGAAGGAATTCTTGACAATGTGGGTATCAAAATTCGAGAAATTTCTAATGGCCACTAAACGTTGAAAAATATCCTCCTTGCGAAATTTTAGGGACTTGTATACCCATATTACCAGTGTTTCCTCCTAAATATGTTCATGACCACTCGAGGCCAAACGGGAATCTGTTCCGGAATGACCAGCCCAAGAATAAATCCTTAGATGGCCCCAAAACGTTGAGAAATAGCTTCTGGAGAAATTTTCTGAATTTTGAAACCCATATTGCCAGAGTTTCATTTCGAGAATGTTAATGGCCACTCGAGGCCCTACAGAAACCTGACAGAACCGAAAACAAATCATCAGATGGCCACTAAATGTTGACATTGTTGACAAATATCCTACTGGAGAAATTTCATGAATTTTGCTGCTCGCATTCCCAAGGTTTTCTTCTGAAAATGTTCACAGTCACTCGAGGCACCACGGAAACCTGTTACAGAATGGCCGCTCGGGGGATAAATCGGCTTATGGCTCAGAATGGAATAGACATGGTGTTTTAAGATTTTCTCTGAAGATTTTGACATCCATTCCCAAAAAATCAATTGATTTTCCCAAACAATGTCCCCGTACCGCACCACAGCCCCGGAAACCCAGAATTCCGGGAACCAAATGAATCCAGATGGTCACGGTGCCAAGAGAATTAAAATCTCCAAAGAGCTCCAATCATTTGAATTTGGTGGATACCCGGGTACCCTGTCAAACAGATAAAGGGTAACAAAATCGAAGTATTCCCCCTTCCCCCCCTTCTTGCTACTCTACAATATGTTTTAACGTAGGACTACGTTTTTCTTTTCTATACCGGGTGCCGTTTCAAAATTTTGAAAAATGAGAGCGTTACGCAAAATTGAAAGGTTTTTGAACGCTTATAACTCTCGTTCGACTGAACAGAATGACTTCATTCTTACACCATTTGATCAAAAAGACTCACAAATTCTTTGCATTGAAATTTGAATGAAGTTCAATTAGTATAAGTAGTTCAATTTTTCATTTGAAAATGACCTTCTTTTGCTCCCATACAAATTTGCATATCAACAAGTTGAAAAATATGTTTCCCCTAGCAAGGTCATAGAAAACGAGTAACAAATGTCTTCTTCTTCTTGAAAATTACTTTTCCCCGTCCCACAAAAATTTCTGAACGTACAAAGCTATTGGTCGAAAATGACATCATATTTGCGCTACGCTCTGATTGGTTCATACTGCCGCATTAACTGTGCCAGCAATGGCGAAACATGTGGGAACGACCAATCAATCAGTTCACGCTGTGCATCCGTATGCTACAGACGTGTCCGGCGAGTACGCCGATGGAAAACGCCGCCAGAAGACCAGAATCATCCCACGTCACCTGCAGATGGCCAGCCACCAGGATGAGAAGTTGAACGAAAAAGAAGGGAAATCGCAAACTATTCCTCCCACGTCAATTTAATGCGTCCTTTTCAGGACGACCAGCTTACTTACTAAAGAGTTTGGTTAAAGTTTTCTCTTGTGCTGTTCGTAATTAAGTTACCGCGTTACGGCTGAACATTGCATTCATTAAACACCGCGTCCCGGAGTATATCACAAAGAATTAACGAACGAAATTGACGAATCCAGGTTGAAAAAGAAGAAGACACCGGGTGGTGATAAATCTGACAGCTCTCAAGTTAAAATCAAGTTAACGAACATTTTAAAATGTTTCTCAAAAATTCAAATAAAATTCTAATTGAAAGCGGTATTTTGAAGAAGGGATATTTTGAGCCGGAGCTGTGACACGTCAGAGACCGACCATGTGGTTGAGTTTGTCATAGTTCCTTGTTGTGCATACCGGATTAGTTGCTGTCTGTTGCAAGCAGATTAGTCATATTTCTGTTAAGAAAATCATCCGTCTAGCGTGCACTAATTAAAACTAATTATTGTGGCACAATGACTAAAGTTCGTCCCCTTTGATGCAAATTGTATCACATTGCCTTCGTTAGTTCCGCCTTCTTTTGAGCAATAGCATCAGACGCTATAACATACCAGCTCTTTGCAGAATTTTGATTCAGTCTTACAACAGTCGTGGAGCTGTGCAGTTGGCTGTTGCAACGCAGTTAGCGGCAGCAAGCACCCTGGAGGGTGCACTGGCGAGCAGTCGTGCAGTTGGTAGTTGGTGCCGATGCTCCTAACATCTTCGCTGCGAGAACATGGTTGCTGAAGCCTGCGAATTGGCGGGAAAAAGCGGCCCGTAACGAGACAAAATTCCCGAAAAACCCAAGTGGAATCGCAAACTATTTCTCCCCCGTCAACTAAACCCGTCCTTTTCAGGACGACCAAATCAGTTTATTAACTAAAGAGTTTGTTTGGATGAATTTTTCTCTTGTGCTGTTTGTAATTGAACATAGCATTCATTAAACGCCGCGTCCCGGGGTATATCACAAAGAACGTTGAACAACTAACGAACGAAATTCTAGAAGGGATAATTCGAGCCGAACTGCGACACGTCAGAGACCAACCATGTGGTTGATTTCGTTGTAGTTCCTAGCAGATTAGTTGCTGGCAGTAGCAAGCAAATTAGGCATATTTCTTTTAAAAAAATTATCCATCTAGCGTGCACTAATTAAAACTAATTATTATGGCGCAATAACAAAAGTTCGGCCCCTTTGATGCAATTTTTATCACATTGACTACGTTGGTACCGCCTTCTTTGGTGGAATAGTATCCGACGCCATTACCAGCTCTTAGCAGAACATTTGATTCAGTCTTACGGTAGTCAAAGTTCTGTGCACAGCAAAATCTGCTGTTGCAACGCAGTAGGCGAGCGAGTACACTGTAGGATGCACTGGTGAGTAGTCGTTATCCAGAGAGGTTGGTGCAGTTGGGTATTTGGGCCGATACTCCCACCAACCTCCCGTCAATGCGCTGCGAGAAAGAAGGCTGCTTAAGCCTACGAGTAGATGGGAAAAAGCCGCCCGTGACAACAACGGGACAAGAATCAGCCCACGTCACCTGCAGATCGCCACCCGCACTGACGAGGAGCTGATGCAAGAAAACCCAAGTTCAATCGCGAACAATGTTTCCTTCCCGTCAACTATATCCGTCCTTTTCAGTACGACCAAATCAGCTTGCTTATTAAAGGGTTTGTTTGGTTGAATATTTCTATTGGGCTGTTAGAAATTTCAATCATTCGATAGGAATCAAATAATTTTGAGAAAGTGAAATGTCGCAGCATATGGCTGCAAGTATGTGGTTCCATAGTTATCTTCTACGCGTTAAAGATTGTGGCCCTCTCAACCATCGTAGAAAATACAACCAGGGCCGTATCATTATTAAAACCAAAAGGTCCTTTTATGGCCACCAAATACTAACTAATGAGTTAACTATAGAATTTTCTTACATATTTACTTCCCAATGCTGGTCTATCGTTCAATTGGCACTATTTCGGCCAAGATCGTCTATAAAAGACTTTGAATCCCCAAACAGACCACAATCATCTGCAGCAAGGGTTTGGAAAAAGAAAACGTATAGCACCTTATCTACCGGGTGCTGAAGCATTTTAACCCGATTCGGTCGTTTCCTCCAAAGCGATAGGCATTATGAACAGCTTCGCAAACAGCTTCCGAGCGGATTGAAATCAATTGGCGGATAGCCCTGACGTCTCTGGAAATTCAAACCGCCTTTCGATCATGCTGCCGGGAGAGCTAGCTAAACCCGGGGTTTCACGAGGTTAAACAGTTACATGACGAAATGAGGTGGTGGCCGTAGCTGTTCCCTTGAACCCAAAGTGGCCCTTTTCAGGGCCATCAAAACAACTGGAAAGAGAGTTGACATGTCTTTGGGAGTGTTGGGGGCTTGGTTTTGGGTTGTTTGATTGCGAAAAATATCTTTCGTGTGCCGAAGCCGTAATATTTTCGATATTAGCAGTGTTGTACACACATAGGCCTAGTAGAAACTGGATGCAATTGGAGGTGAACGAAATCAGCCTCTTGGGTAAAAGTTTCCCAAATGACCGACAACTCATTTGCACTACAAGATATATTACGTGATATAGAGCATCTTGATATCATATGTCATACATTTTTAGTGAAAGCAAGATGTATGAATGTAGATACCAAGACAGGCTATATCAATAAAAGTTGAAGTGCGAAATGTTTAGTGTATGGGAATTAGATTTGGAAGGAAACCAATTTCGGAAACCCTTTAAACAATCAAGCAATCTAGATTGCACATTGCTTTGTAGTCCTACGTCAACTTTGCGTACAACCCCATTGGGCTGTCCCATCTAGTTTTTATTTAGAAATTTGCCTTCCGTTTTTTAGAAACATGTCAGTAAACTTCAGCTTTCTGTTAAAATAAAATTCGTAGTGCAAAGCTTGAAAAGGTGCGGGCATATCTCCACTAACGGGGTAATGTATGCTGAATTGGACGGTAGAAACAGCGCTACTAGCGATGACCATCATAATCGTCTGTTTACTAGAGAAGTAAAATGACGGTCAATTTCCATGACGGTATATTTATTCTTGGTGATACGATCGTACCTATCACATAACACTTGTACAAGATATAGAAAATGAGTGATAAACACGAGAGAAAAATATCTCTCGGTTGTTATTTCATGATGATGAGAAGTTTAAGAGAGTGAGAGGCTCGTCTGTTGCTGTGATAGTCAATTGCAAGAGTCTCATTTGTCAATTCTAATGCTGTCAGTACCGTGATGGAGCTCAGTTCTGGCCTACCTATCCAAGGATAAGCTTTTTCTAGTGGAATATCACCTTTAGGTAGATACATCACCAAATCATCAACATCAAAAGAAGTGTCTCAATCTAGTTAGTTGACAAGAAACATCTCTCAACAAACTACAGCCCTAAAATCAACTGTGAGATGTTATTAATTTAGACCATGGGAACGGCAGAATAAAACACTGTGCGATGATGATCCCCGGTGGAAATGTTTCCAAATTCTATGGTCTTTGCCTGTCCTTAATTTTTTCTTATATAAAGATGTCATTGGAACAATACTAAATGCTGATTTCTGATTTTCAGGATAACAATTATTTGCCCGAATTTAAAGTAGAGACTCAAGCCTAGATCCATAGATCCAAATTAGATCCTATCCTTAATATTGATGAGCAGGTAGTGAGCACTTTTAAATCACTGAATTATATCGAATGTTCAAAAATGATTAAAAATGTTCACGCCATCCGTGAAGCGCGGCCTACCACGATCGTCACAGATTGCTGTCTGAAGTTTCAAAAATTATTTGTTCGATTTCCTTGTTCAAGTAAAACAAAAGGCAGATGAACAACCGTAAAATAAGGGTTAATTTCAAGTGGAATCAAGTGCTTCGAAAGCTGGCCCAATAATATGCATGAATAAAAGTTGACCTGGTTAATCGCGGCGACCTTTCGATGATATATGATAGCCGACGTTCGGGAAGCATTACTGAATGTGAGGAAAATGCAGTAAAAATTAAATGGCTTGTTTGACAGGGGGAAACAGATATCAGAACGTTGGAGTAGGTGGCTTGTTCTCCTGCCTATGTGAGGATGCATTTCACTTGTTCACCGTTTTGCTCAAAATTGACATGTCAGGTAGAATTGCAAACGAAGTACATAGTAATAACGAAAACCAAATACAGTAATGTTTCATTCTTTACGGTGGGGGGTGCCATCCGCTCAATTCGATTACACAGCTGTCCTGCCGTTCAATGGGTGGATTTATGTTATGTGATAATGATGTTTGGTAAGTTTATTACTTACATAAAATGAGATGTCTTGGATCGATCCAAATGCAATCAAAGATAAAGGTAAGTCAAGGTGCAATTCAAATTTATACCATGGTGAATGTAACTGCGTAGGGTTCTTGTTATTTAGTACCTTAAGCATTGATTTTGTCAGCTAGTTAGAGAAGTTTCCAAAACATGATTCTGTTTGCCACACGGCCACTGTCGGTAACAAATAAAAATGAGACTTCACATAGATGAAGACTAACCATGTTTTCCGTATTTCAAGCTCATCCTCGTTGGCACAATCCGAGTATTGTCACTTTTCACAAGACATAAAATATAATAAAGACTAAGATATGTTCCTTATGCCTTGTTCAGACTACGGAGTTATAAAATGTTATAACGGTTGTGAAATAATTCCAACAAGAAATTCGTCAGCAAGATAGGCTTATAACATGTTATTACTCTGCAGTCTGAACAAGGCATTAGACTACAAAACAAAAATATGTTCCCTAGTTTGAATTAATTCTGACTTGGGTTCGGTGGTACATCTGGTACCCCGTAACGCACCACGAAAAGGTGATCTAACAGCGTTACGGGTCCAGTTCTCCCTTAATACCACCCATACTTTTTTGCACAGTTGGGCTGTCAACTTGATCTGTCATCTCTTTCCACCAGATCTGCAAATCAGATGGTTTTTAATTGTTTTGCCACATTTCTTCAGTTTGCTTTTGATTATTGCCCAATATTTTTCGATGGGATGTTTATTTGTACAATTCGCTGGGTTGAATATCGTCAATATCATTCTGATTATGGCTGGCTGTAATGGTAGCTGGCCAACTCATGCCAAAACTTCGGTCGAGGCGCCCACTGATGAAGCGGAGATGTGGCATCATATACCATGTCAAAACATCGATCCAAAGTCTTATGGCGTGAGGTGAACGTCGACAAGATATTTTGACATGCTAGCAGATACCACATCAGTGGGTGCCTCGAGTTACTGGACCGTTGAACGGTTGAATGAATGGCAAAATTTGCTTCTGAAGACTCTTCTCCTTGTAAACCTGTTCATTAAAACTCGCTCAAGTGATGAAAACCTTCGTTTAATCTCAACAATTGCAGATGCCTTACAATACCATCAACTTGCCTGCAAACTTGTCAGGATAGAACAATTTTAACCAACCTGGAGTACCACTCTTGCGTTTGGCAAGGTAAAATTTGTGTCCTGGGAGTTACCAAAAGTCCATTTATCATATGATTTATTGTCCATCAAAATGCATCCGTTGTACTTCGTTTTTTTTTTTATTCAACAAATGTTTTACAATTACAATAATATTATAATGTTTTCAACTTTCTTCTTTCTTCTTGTCATTTTACATTTTGTTTATACATTTGCATATTCATTTTAAATTTGTCTGTCTTTTTTAACCCTAATTCACTAACTCTAGTATTAACTGGGGAAACCGATTACCCGCGGTGTACTCGGGGTAAGTATCCCATTCACTCATGTCCTCTATCACACAAACCCACGCACTCCTTTCCATCCATACTAAAATACACAATCGCACATTTGTATGAAGGATAGGGGAACTTAACCTAACTTACCTAACTTAGCCTAAAGGGATTTTTACTTCAAAATATATACAAATTATTTTCAAAATGTTTCTTCATTGCATTTCTATTGTCTCATCGTTCTTGACGAATATGATGTTGAAATTTATAAATTCGGGTTTTTCGAAAATGTTTCAAATTAAAGGCGATTGCTTCCCCAACTAACCATAATGCTGCATTCTCTTTATAGCTTTTATCATCTATACATGTTCCAATTATGTCCTCCGGATCATCATTCACTAACCCCAATCTTTGTGTGATCAAATTATGAATCCAATTCCATATTTGTTCTGATCCTGTACATTTCTTTATTCTATGCTCTGCTGTATCCAACTGTCCGCAATATTCGCATATATCAGTTACTATCCCACTTATTCTATTCCTTAATAGTTTTACTTTTGAGCTAACAATGTCATTTAAGGCAAAATAAAGACCTTCTCTAACATTCGTCGAAAGAAATGGCTTACTGCAATTTTCCCACAAAATATCCCACTGTATGTTAGGATTTTCTTCTTCTATCTTATTTGTATGGTTACCCTCATTCAGCATATACCTATATATAAGCTTTGTCGATGTTAACAATGGGTTATCAGCTACCGTATCGGCATAGCTTAACCAGTCGCGACAATTTTTAGTTAAAGATGTGTTACTCTTTTGAGCCATCATAAAATGATCAACTGTGTCAACTTGTTCAGAAAATAATACATTTTTAATGAATAACGCTTTACTTTTAAGGTACGGGTCGATAAGGGAGAGGCCTCCTTTATTCGTATCTAAGAACAATTGATTGCGAGCAACTTTGAAAATCTGTCGATTCCAAAGAAACATCCAGCAACTTGTATTAATTTGCGCCAGGTGAATTTTGTTGGGCGGAAAAACTTGTGCTAAATACCATATCTTCGATAATATAAAAGTATTCAGAATCCAGACTTTTTGTACTACATTCAAATTTCTTTTAGAATGCGTTTTAAGGCAGTGCTTAATTGATTGAATAACTGAATTATAATTACTTGTTACTGTATCTAGATATTTAGCATGGATCGTAACGCCTAATATTTTTAAACTGTATTGCACTTGGATCTGGTGCGGTCCAGTTTTGCAATTATAAAAACGCATATAGTGCGATTTATGGATGTTCAGTCTTATTTTAGAATATATGCTAAAATAATTGATGATCTCTTAAACCGTGTCAAACTCATGATCATTGAGGATAAAAATATTGAGATCGTCTGCATAGGCCAATACCTTTATAAATGTATTGGCTACGAAGCAACCTCGAATATTATTGCTAATCATTCGTATAAGCGGTTCTATGTACAGAACAAATAGTGCCATACTAAGTGGACATCCCTGACGTACTGATGACTTTACGTTAATGTCGTTGGTTAGAAATCCGTTGAAGAGCACTTTGGAACTTGCATTGCAGTAAAGATTTTTAAGACAGTGGATGAAGACAATTGGAAATCCTAATTTTTCAAGAACCGCCCATAAGAACGCATGATTAACCCTATCGAAGGCTTTTTCTAAATCGAGACTAAGAAGAAGACCTTTAAATCTCTTTGTCTGTCCTGCAGGAATGGCTATGTTCCGTAATTTTTTCAAGTTTTCGACACATGAATATTTTGGATTACATGCCGTTTGACCGGATCCAATGATTTTGTCTAGTAAAGGATGCAGTCGATTAGCTAAAATTTTCATAAATAGTTTATAATCCGCGTTCAACATACTTATTGGTCTTTTGTTTGCTATGTCATGTGGATTTCCTTTCTTTGTAATCAGGTATATTATACCCTTCGAAAAGTTCATGGACGGACGCACACCATCGGTCAAGTATTTGTTAAAGAGTACCACTAAATCATCAATTATGTGTTCGGAGAATCTCAAATAGAATTCGTATGTCAGCCCATCTGGACCAGGAGTTTTCTTTTTAGCAGCTTCCTTTAAAACATTCTCTAATTCAGTTTTTTCAATAGGTTTGATGAGGTTGACTCCGTCTTCAGCAGCCATCTTGGCTGTAAGGTGTCCCATATTCGGTTTCATCGTTATCTGTTTGGAAAACATTGCTAAAGTGTAAAACCAAAAAGTCTTTCACCAGACGAGGGTCAGACGTTGCAACACCATCAACTAATCAGTGCTGTCCGATTGCCTATTGATACGAGAAGTTAAGTGAAATAAACTAATTTCTTCGTCGTGCAGCAGCAAATTTGAGCTAATTTTCATTCCTAAATTTGATAACCTATTGTTGCAATATTAACACACCCCTCGTATTCTACTACTACTCACAGACACTTTGTACTAACGTGTTCTAAGCGATATGGAGTCGGTGTACTACAGTCCGTCGTCTAGTAAAGTTCACTAAATATAAATTCTCATAAATCGTAATTCTGGACTTTTATTGAATACGAGAACATGGTGTCAGAAGTGGGATAAGGACTATTGATACGTTTTTTCGGCGTCATTTTCTCGAAATCGCGAAAAACGGGAGTGAAAACGGACTATTTTTGACACGAATCGTGTGGGGATCGGAGGCTATTTTGTTTTTGTCCGTGTGCTTGGTGAAGAGACTTTTTTAACACGGATTGCTCGGGCGCCGGAAGCCATTTTTAAATTCGTGTGAAAATTTCGGGACCCTCATCGATATGGATCCAACGCAATTTAAAACGTTCCTGGATCATCAGGCTCAGCTTTTCACGACGCTGATGAAGGACATGGCTACGACGGTTACCCATCAGCCGTCGTCATCAAAGATCCCAATTCCTCAACCTTCACCGTTAGTCGTGGAGGGAGACATGGAGGAGAATATGGATTTTTTTGAAAGGAGCTGGAAGGCGTATTCTAGCGCAACTGGAATGGACCAGTGGCCGGCTGAGGAGAACGCCAAGAAAGTCAGTATTCTTTTTCGGTGATTGGAGAGGCAGCTAGAAGGAAATACTTCAATTTCGAGTTGACGGCGGAGCAGCAGGCAGATCCGACAACTGCGCTGGCTGCTATCAAGTCGAAAGTTATCACGAAGCGAAACATTTTCATTGATCGTCTGGATTTTTTTCGGCTGGTCAATTATCGCATGAATCAATTGATGATTATGCAACGCGTCTCAAGACACTTGCCAAGATGGCAAAGCTTGGGGAACTTGAAAACGAGCTAGTTACCTACAAGGTCGTGACGGCTAATCGATGGTCACAGCTGAGGACGAAAATGTTGTCCATGGCAGACATCACACTCCCGAAGGCCGTGGATATGTGTCGAGCCGAAGAGATCGCGGCCAAACGATCGCTGGATTTGGGAGTTCCAACCTCGAAACTAGCGGATGTCAACAAAGTGAGTAGAGGCAAGGCTGCAGGATCTCTCCGGTGCAAATTCTGCGGAGACCGCCATGAATTTTCCAAAGGAACCTGCCCTGCCTTTGGAAAACGCTGCCACAAGTGTAACGGCAAGAATCAATTTGGAAAAGTATGCAAGAACGACAAGAAATCGAAGTATCGAAAATCTCGACGAGTGAAGGAGGTGAAGGACGGAAACAGTGAGTCCAACGATGATACATCACCGGAGAACGGCGCTTCATCGGACGAATCGGAAAAGGAATACGAGATCGGGAAGATTTTTGACAACTCGGATCATGGCGGAAGTGTCTTGGCGGAACTTGAACTGAAATTCGCCAACGTTTGGAAGTCTGCAGACATGCGAAGTCGACACAGGTGCCAACACAAGTCTGATCGGATTATCAAGCCTGGTAAAACTAAGCGGAATCGACAATCCACAGCTGATGCCTTCCAAGCTGCGCCTTCAAAGCTTCGGAGGTGGTCAAATCAAGGTGTTGGGGCAGGTCAAGATTCCGTGTCGTCGCAAAGGAAGAAGATATCGCTTGGTCCTTCAGGTTGTGGACGTCGACCACTGTCCGCTGCTGTCTGCAAAAGCTTCTCGAGAGCTTGGTTTCGTGAAATTCTGCAAGGCAGTTGTGTTCAGCAAGCCGAAATCTACGGATACCCCGGAACAGCTACTCAATATTTACCGGATCAAGGCGCAGGAAATTATCGACAAACATCAGGATCTATTCACCGGTTACGGAAAGTTTGCAGATACTGTTTCCTTGGAAATCGACGACAGTATTGCTCCATCAATCCAACCTCCCAGACGGGTTCCAATCGCAATGAGAGATAAGTTGAAGAAGGAACTCGAGCAGCTTGAGAAGGATGGACTAATAGTAAAGGAAACATCACACACGGACTGGGTTAGCAATTTGGTCATCGTGAAACGTCCCGGATCGGATGGAATTCGAGTCTGCTTGGATCCGATCCCGCTCAACAAGGCACTGAAAAGACCAAACTTGCAGTTCGTGACACTTGATGAAATCCTGCCGGAACTCGGAAAGGCAAGGGTTTTTTCAACCGTCGACGTTAAAAGGGGTTCTGGCACGTGGTGTTGGACGAAGACAGTAGCAGATTAACAACATTCTGGACGGCGCCAGAAATTTTTCAGCTTAAGCTCCAGGAAGCTATCGAAGGTTTGGAAGGCGTGGAATGTATTGCAGACGACGTGTTGGTGTACGGAATCGGTAACACATTTGAAGAAGCTTTGATCAACCACAACATATGCCTGGAAGCGCTCCTGATAAGACTGGAAGAGAAGAATGTCAAGTTGAATTTGTCAAAACTCAAACTATGCCAAACCTCGGTGAAGTTTTACGGGCATGTACTCACCGATCACGGATTGAAGCCAGACGAAAGCAAGGTCGCTGCTATTAGAGATTTCCCCATGCCAACCAACAGAAAGGAAGTGCACCGTTTCATTGGAATGGTAAATTATTTAAGCCGTTTCATTAGAAACCTCAGCGTCAACCTAACCAATTTGCGTAGACTGATCTCAGAAGAAGTTCCTTGGCAGTGGACGAAAATAGAAGAGGTCGAGTTCAACAAAGTAAAGTCATTGTTTTCAGACGTTGGGACGCTCCGTTACTACGATCCTAACCTTTCGTTGACAATAGAATGTGACGCCAGTTGCTATGGTCTAGGCGCTGCGGTCTTTCAGCAGGACGGAGTGGTTGGTTTCGCATCGAGGACCCTAACCGCAGCGGAAAAGAATTACGCGCAGATAGAGAAAGAGTTGCTGGCGATCTTGTTCGCGTGTGTACGATTCGACCAGCTCATCGTTGGGAATCCGAAAGCAGTGGTTAAGACCGACCACAAACCACTCATCAATATCTTCCAGAAACCGCTCCTGTCGGCACCGCGCCGGCTACAACACATGCTGATGAACTTGCAGCGGTACAGATTGACGGTAGTTTACGTAACCGGCAAAGACAACGTTGTTGCCGACACTCTCTCTAGAGCCCCGGTGATCATCAGCGAACTAGAGGATGAATACACGAAGTTGAGCATCTTTAAAATACACGGTTGGCCAACGGTTGTCGATAAAGTGCCCGATAGTGTTCGAATATATTACACCTACAGGAATGAATTTAGCACCATTGATGGATTGGTTCTGCGAAATGATCGGATTGTTGTACCACACGTATTGCGACGCAAACTGGTCAAATGCTGCCATGTTTGCCATGGTGGTGTTGAGGCAACGTTGAAGTTGGCAAGGGCTAATCTCTTCTGGCCTGGCATGAGTGCCCAAATAAAGGACGTCGTAAAGGAGTGTACTGTTTGTGCGAAGTACGCCGCTTCTCAGCCGAATCCGCCGATGATGAGCCACAGCATTCCGGTATTTCCCTTCCAAATGGTGAGTATGGATGTCTTTATTGCAGAGTATCGAAGTCGCAAGCAGAAGTTCCTTGTTACCGTCGACCACTACTCCGACTACTTCGAGGTCGACCTTCTCGAGGATTTGACTCCGGACTGCGTCATTCGGGTGTGCAAGAAAAATTTCGCTCGTCACGGTGTGCCACAGACGGTCTTGACAGACAATGGCACCAACTTCATCAACCGCAAGATGGTTCAGTTCGCGATCGATTGGGATTTCGAGCACATCACGTCGTCACCACATCATCAGCAAGCGAATGGGAAGTCCGAGGCAGCGGTGAAGATTGCCAAGCGAATGATGATGAAATGTGAAGAAACGGGGAAGACTTTTGGTTCGCCCTCCTGCATTGGCGCAATGTTCCGAATAAGATTGGCTCCAGTCCGGCAAGTCGTCTTTTCTCGTGATGTACACGATGCAGTGTTCCCTCTTCCGTGGCAAATCTGCTTCCAAAAGTTGTGAAGGATGTACCTGAATCGATTGAGAAACAGCGTAAACGGTTCAAATTCCACTACGATGCAAGGTCTCGTAACTTACCCGAACTCCAGGTGGGATCTCCAGTGTTTGCTCAGCTCAATCCGGAAGTAACGAAAGTATGGACGCCAGGAGTTGTATCGAACAAGCTGAGTGATCGCTCGTACTTAGTGAATGTTGCTGGCTCTGAGTACCGGCGAAGCATGGTTCACTTGAAGCCACGATATGAGAGCACTGAGGACAGCACCGGATCTCTGCCACGATGGGATCAACAGCTTTGCAATGGTTCCGGCCTGGCTACAGGAAATTCAACGGTTTTTCCGACTCCGAGGGTAGTCGAAAATCTTCCATCGGCGAGCTGCAACGTTGAAGTAAACACACCGCCTCCTGCGATTCAACCGTCTTCAATGTCAGTGACAGTTCCAGAGGTAACGTCTGATCATCCGTCTGAAACAGCGACGCGAGTTCGCGAGCCAAAGCAACGCGTCACGAAGCCAGCCAAACAAATGATCAGTCCCAGTTCATCATGTACTCGACTCAGACGTGAAACACGCAAGCCGCAGAAGTTGAGTGATTATGATCTAAGTTTTTAAATATTTAAATGTATCACTTTTTAAAGTGGGGAGGATGTTGCAATATTAACACTCCCTCGTATTCTACTACTACTCACAGACACTTTGTACTAACGTGTTCTAAGCGATATGGAGTCGGTGTACTACAGTCCGTCGTCTAGTAAAGTTCACTAAATATAAATTCTCATAAATCGTAATTCTGGACTTTTATTGAATACGAGAACACCTATTATATTCAACTTCCATTAATTTGGACTCAATGAAACACATTTCATTGTAAACATCTTCGCCTGCCGACTGTTTTTCCATAATTTCATTTAAACATACATAGTAAAATTGTTTTTCTCTGTGTATTTGTTGGTTCAAAAGATAACTTTGATTTTTGAAAAATCTAGAAATTTTGCATTTAGTGTAATCATTCCACCAAGCATTGATATCGTTCTGATATAGACTGTTATTTTTACATTCAAGGTAGGTTTGTATTAGAGAATCGCATACATTTTCATCAGAAAAGAGACTTGGATTAACCTTCCAATAGCCCCTTCCACGAACCTGTACTGAAATACCGTCAGGAACCTGATATTTTACCATCACAGCATGATGGTCGGAAAAAGCAATGGCTTTAGTAGTAATCGATCTTACTTTATCAATAATGTCTAGTGATGCGTAGTAACGGTCTAATCTTGATCTAGAATCACCCCGAATAAAAGTAAAGTTAGTTGTCATGTTCTTTTTCATTTCTACGTCGAATAACCGTAATGTTTGAACTAAAGTTTCCAAGCCTGTGCAATTGTTTGTACTTCTACTATTTGAATCCGATCTAGGCAAAACACAATTAAAATCACTTACGGTAACATTTTCTTTGTTGGTTGACAAATGAGGAATAATATCAGAAGTGAACATTATGTTCCGTTCATTCTTATTACCTGACCCTGAGGCTGCGTAAACGTTAATAAAATTCAATTGATCTATAACTACTGACGTTAAACAACCATTGGTACTCATAATAACATTTTCAAATTTGACGCTTTTTCTCACAAGAAAAAGCTCAGTCCCTATATTAACGATGGCAGTGTGAGAGGGAAGAAACCCAAAATCTTCAAAAGCCACCTCCTGTAAGAATACGATGTCAATATCGTTATTCCATACAAAGTCTCTCAGGAGAGACTTTTTCACCTGGGTGTTTATAGCGTTAATGTTAATTGTGCATGCAGTTCGTACAAATACCATTGTTTTGATAAGCACTTACTCACTTATTCACTCAGTCACTCACTCACTCACTTTGGCACTCACTTGCCTTTCTTAGCAGCTGAATTGTTACTTATTGTTTCAATTACCTTTTGTTGACCAGTTTTTTTTGTTCCGTTTGGATCTCTGATTACGGAATGAAACTTCCGCCTCTTTCTCGCTGTCGCCGTCCGTACGCGTGGATTCTTGTGTGCTCGTCGATACTGGAGAGGTTGCTGCTCGCTTTTGACCTTGCTTCGGATCGATCTCCATTGATTGTGGTTCATCATCTGCCTTGGGTTGTTCTTCCTGGGTTGACTCGGGTTCCTTGCTTGATCCTGGCTGTCCTTCTCTTGCATTTCACGTGTGCTGGTTTTACTTTGGTTCAATAGTTCATCTTTCTTCCGAGTTAGAGTTTGCATGTTAGCCACTAGCGGAGGTAAGATTACGTTTGGCGTAGGCAATGGTCTCCCGTGAGCAGTAACCATGCTGTATGGCCGTGCACCTCCACCGTTGGAGGTTGAAACTGCTGCCAACTTGGGGCAATTTGCCTTCATATGCCCTTCTTCCTTACAGTAGAAACAGCGATTTTTCAAACCATCGTAATAAATCCGCGCTCGGAAATGCCCAATGAATATGTTCGCTGGGATTTCCTTAGCGATTTCCATATGGACACCACGGATGCCACTGAATATACTTAAATTGTACTCAGCTGGGTAGCGTTCCCTTACCTGTTGCCTGACTGTCCCAAATTGTCCCAAAACAAGAGCAATGGACTTATCATCAATTTCGGGTGGCAGGTTGAAAATTCGCACGTAGCGAAATATGCGACTGGCCATGGCTAGAGTGACTGATGCGTTGAATCGTCGCCATACTTAAAAGCGTAGACCTCTTCCACGTGGTTACAGAATTCGGTGAACCTACCATCATCAAGGAACTTGATAAAGAATAATCCGTCGTTTTCGTCTTTGTAGACTGAATGCAGGTCCGCTGCGCTGAGATCCAGTTGGCTTGTCACAAATCTGAGGACTTCCAGATGCGAGGGTGCCTTAGCACCAGATTCGAAGCACAGTTTCAGCGTGTTCTTTCGTACACTCGATTCCATTTTATCTATCTTTCAATAGATTCCGTTAACACTATCACTAATACAACAACGGCAAAGCCGTGTTCAAAGTAGGGAAATTTAAGAGAGCGATTGGAATAGTCGACTGATCGGTTCAACGTCTCATCCGAGAATGTCGTTAGTACTTGCTCGTACAGCATTCTATGCGGCGTTTGGCAACCAAATTCTGTTTCAGAGCCCTGTACTATTGAATTAGGGGCCTTCAGAAACATTCTTCGGTATATTGATATAGTTTTAAATTGTTGTTATTTTTTTATGTATGTAAAGTTATTTTACTTGTATTTAAGCTAATATGTGCTCATCAACGTCGTTTACCAATGTCCATGAATAAATGTTCGCCTTTAATCAGTTAAAAAACGCAAATATTCATTTACTTCATACACGTCTATTGAATCCGGCATCCAAATTGTTCATCCTACCCATTGGTTCCTTGCTCATTTCACGAGCTTTAAAGACCATTGATTTCATCATGGGGAAGGACAGATTAAGCTAATCTTACCCAGAGTAACCAATCGAACGACGATCTCTGTCATTTATATTCTTAAACTAAGGCTGGTTAGCGACGAAATCTGGACACCCCTATATACATATATCTCTGGAAATACTTCTTCAACACGTGAAATATTTCGCAGGCTGATGAACGTTTGTCTGTTCTTTGTACAAAATAATTTTTGGCGATACTACAAAAGCTTTTAGATCGAGGATGGCGTCGAAAGAAGAGCAAGTGCGAAATGCAATTGTTTGCGGTCCCAATGAAAATCCGGATCTGTCAGTCAAAAAAACTAGCAAAAAACTAGAAGGGACAGCCCAATGGGGTTGTACGCAAAGTTGACGCAGGACTACGTAGTGACATTGCAATGTAAGTGCTGTTTTAATGGGAGGTTGGATCGACATAGATAAGTAAGTTTATTAGAAAATTTTACAATTTGCTCTTTAGAAATCATTTGGCAGGGTTCAAATGTTGGTGTGATGAAAGGGCAACGACTGTGCTGGCAGTGGTGATTATGTTGATATGATTGACCAGCTGGAGACCATTATCCTTATTGCGTTATAGATTGTTGAAAGTCTGTATGGGAATTCAAAGTCAATTATTAATGATATTTGTTTTTTGACCGTGGCAAAAATCTCCAGCTGATTTTTCCAATATTTCGTGACGGTCGCAATTTGTAAAATTTCTATTTAGTATGCTGTTCTTGCCATAAGCTTGTGCTTCGGAATAATATTGAGACCGTTTCAATTTCCGAGTTGTGTTTAAAATTGTACACAAGATTTTAAGTA
>JASCZW010006507.1:0-92800 GCA_034211315.2 Aedes japonicus
TTTGTTTATTCAATTTCGTCTCCCATCCCGAATGCCCGCACCTTCCTTTTCACTCCACCCATCAAATTTTGTACAACCGATTTTCCCAGTGTTTTTGTTGTTTTTACACAAATTTTCTTCAATTCTAGCTCTGTTTTTATAGTTTTGGGATGTTTGCGAAAATCCGTTTTCATAATTGCCCAGAATTTTTCAATTGGACGAAGTTCCGGTGAATTTGGTGGGTTCATATCCTTTGGCACAAAATTGACTCCGTTGGCTCGGTACCACTCCAATACGTATCGAGCGTAGTGGCAGGAGGCTAGATCAGGCCAAAACAGAGTTGATCCTTTGTGTTTCTTAATGAATGGCAAGAGACGCTTCTTAAGGCACTCTTCCGTGTAAATCGCACCGTTTATTGTTCCGGAAGTGATGAGGGAGCACTTATTTCACCACATCCGCAAATCACCTGCCAGATTAGAAACTTCTTTGCAAATTTCGATAGTTTCTTCTATCGAAGATCCTCCGGAACATCGAACTTCGACTTGGCAACGAAATATTCTTGCCCAGGAAGTTGACGGAAGTCGGCCTTGACGTATGTTTCGTCATCCATCACGATGCAACCGGATTTGGTGAGCAGCTTCGTGTAAAGTTTCCGGGCGCGGGTTTTCGCAGTGATGTTTTGTTTTTCATTCCGGTTTGGGGCTTTTTGCACTTTGTAAACATGTAACCCAGCACGCTTCATGGTTTTCTGCACAAAACCGACTGACACCTTAGACTTTTTAGCGACATCTCGAATTGACATGTTTGGACGGTTCTTGAATTGTTGTACGACTTTCCTGGCCATTTTACTGTCCATTGGACCACTTTTACGACCACTCCCTTCCTTCCTTTGGACACTCAGACGCTCCTTGAAGGTTCTTATTACACGAGACACAGTTGTATTTGCAATGCCAAGCCTTTTAGCAATCCACCGGTGGGACGCCCCTGGATTTTGATTGTGAGTGCACAAAATTTTCTCACGGACAATTTCTTGTTTCGACGATATGACTGGAACTACTGAATGTATAACTATGAAACTTGGCAGATGTAAATAATACAATATGGATAAGATCTACTCAAATTTCTAGGTTTTTCACTCATACGATTCAAAAGTTACAGAAGATTTTCTGTGTGCCATTTTTATCGAATACACCCTTTAAGATGTACTTTTAGTAACAATCTGATGATGGATTGAAAAGATTGGAAATATTTTGTGCTCCATCAGACTGTAAGGAAACGTCCAATAATTACTTCACGCAAAAATTGACTTTTTATGAATTTTGTACATCGAACAATGAATGAATTTTATCATTACACCATTTTGTACAATGCACGAAATGAATTTCGTGAAGTACAGCCAATCACTACTTCTTTTCTATCGTAATCGTACATGTTAGTGTTGCTGCTGGGCGTGTGAGCGAGTATTGATTCATCCCAAACTAAAAAATTAAAGCGCTATAGAGTTATTACTATATTCTTGTACTCATAATAAGGAAAGTAACCATGGCCTAATAAGATTCACCCCGAATTCAATAACAGCTCATCCCAAAAATACATCGGACATAACTGAAAACAAAACCCTAGTTTGCGTTTTTTTAATCCGATTTCTTGTCGATATAAATAGTCGATCTGTCAATCATTCAAGCTAGACCAGAGAGACGCTTCTTTATTATTTGTTAAAAAATATTCGCAGCATTTTGTATTGTTTTCGTACGATGCACGAATTTTCTTTATGTTCTTCGTGCTTTTGACATTTGCACGTGTGGCACTGAATACGAAGGTAACTTCCCTAAAAGCAATAACTTATTCAAGCAATAATATCAACATTTTCGAGTGCAGTTATCTTTATAAAATCCTTTTAAACAAATTTATTCAATGTGTCCTCCATTTTTATTAATAATATCCTCGACCAGACGTCTTCCGACATTGATTGCCATGTGCATGTAATGGTTGACTTCAGGGTTTTCACACTAGGGTGTGATATTTTGCAGGCTCGTGCTTCAACATATGCCCAATTGGAATAATCCAACGGATTCAGATCTGGACTGCTAGGGGGCCACAAATATTTAGGTCAAAACTTCATGTTATCGTTCAACCATTGTTGGGTTCGATTGGACGTGTGACACGGTGCTCAATCCTGCTATAGAACAACGTTTTGGTCCTCGGAGAAGGTGGCCTTCACCCAGGGAAGCACTTGGTTCTTTAAAGTACCGATATACACTTCGGTATTGATTTTAGCTCCACCATCAATGAAAACAGGCGGCATTTTCAAACAGTTGGACACCACCAAGCCAAACATCGTGACACCAGCCGGATGTTTGGTTTAAAATTTGAATTTCACCGGAACGTTCTCCATTTTCTGCGGTGAAATGAACCGGTCCGTGCAGTTGTTAACCACAGCATCGATGCTGAAATGCTTTTCGTCGGAGCACAGGATTATCATTTTTTCTTTCTTCAATCTCTTGGAACGAGTCACTCGTAGTTCCTTGACCCGGTCCATAATCAAGTGGCGTTTCACTCTGGCTCTGGAAGATGCATGCAGGTCATCTTTGATTCATGATTCTCCGCATGGATTTCTCCGAAATATTGGCTTCCTTTGCAAGTTTTCTTATGGAACACACCGGGTTGCGGGCAATTTTTTCACGGACCGATTTGATCACGTTCGGCGTGCGTGCAAAGTGCGGACGTCTGCTTCCCGGCTTCCGCTGCTTAGGACCATCCTGCAGGGATTTTTTTATGCGGTAAACTGTTGCCAAATGGCAACACTACCACCTTCGCAATCTCTTTCGTCTTCTTCTGGGCGAGCAACACACTGGTGATCACTTCTTTCACGAACATTTTGACGATTTTGCAATAAAACAAATAGAATGATTGGATGCAGCTCTTGAAAGTAAATATAAACAAATGTGTTGTGCACGAATGTGCAGTGAAATGTTGTAAGCCTGTGAATTGTTGGAAGTCATTTTTTACATATGATTGACAACAATACTAATTTGTTTGATTCATGCACAACCATCTGCTCAAATTTCCTGTTTTGTAGACCTCACCTTTGAACAATACCGGGTTTGTGATCGATAGACAAACGTTCATCAAATTGTTTAAGCACCCTTGAAATAGTAGTATGCACAACTCGAGCCGTTTTCCATGTTAGCGATGGAAGAGAGCGTGCATAAAAAAAGCGACTAAATGTTCCGATTTTTCATGTGATTACTACTATATACTAGTTGCCTGTATACTGTGGAAATTTGACGGCTCCATCAGTTTGTTTCCAGCATCTATGGTGAAAGCAGTGAAACAACTTCGATCTATGGTTTGTTCTTACTGCCTGCTCCATCGGCCGGATACGATCGCGGAAACATCTTCAAGATTCTGGCTCTTCTGAAGAAGGGAGAGTCCATCGAGCAAAAGCCTCCGGCCGTCCGACCGTTTTAAGCGGCCAGAAGATTCAACAGAAGCTCAAAACGAAAGACGGAAGGCAAGGTCACCACTTCTCTCCGTGCGTTGGGCCAGGAGGTCAGTGCGATCGGCCAAACGGTCAAGAAGTATTTGGCCAAAATGGATATCCACATGTGAAAGCGACAGACCAAGCCAGCCATGTCGGAGAAACCCAGAAACAACGGCTGAAAATGCTGGTCAAGATCTTCCCGGTTAAGCGGAACGAGGTCATTGTGGACGACGAGATGTACCTCACGTTGGACGGCAACGACTGGCAGAGCAAAGGCTACCCAAACAAAACCGAATAACTTGATAACTGGCCTTGGTATTGATGAGCTCAGATTAAGAGGTAAAATACCTGAGGATAATACCATAAAATTGTTCCCACAATGTTATGCAAATACCAAATTGAGGTAAGATAATACCAAAAGAGTACCTCTCAGGTTTTCCCAGGTATCCAAAATAACAAGTTTTGTTATTCGAGAGATATGTTGCTTGCAATTCTTTGGTATTTTACTGAGGTATTTTACCTCTTAATCTTAGCTCTTTAATACCAGAGCCAGTTGTCAAGATCAAAATTAGGTATTTATATGTTGTTGTCTCCTGCTCGGGTACTCCCCGACAAAATAAATTAGCAGCGATGTGAAGTAAAAAGCGCACTCGATGTTCCCATAGCAGGTATTGCTGTGGCTCACAATCAGTGAAAAGGGGATGTCACGTCACCTCTTCTTACCATCCATTCGAAAATCGTAGTTTTTTTGAAGGGCGAATTAATATTGGAATTTCGCAATGTGCAATCAAAATTTTCGGCCAGCTGCTCTTCTGATTCAATTTCAAAAAATTCATCTAAACTGCAATGCACGTTAAACTGTGATTCAATTATTTTGTATCATCTTTAGGAACAGTATGAGGCATTGAAGTGGGTCCATAATTTTGTGGACAACAATGTTAAAATATAGTACAGACAAAAAAAAATCTAAGCCATTCATTACGACTGACACAATGAATGGTCAAAACTACGAGAAGGAGTGTCTGCAAAAAAGGTTGCTACCTCTGATCAAACAGCATAACAAGCCTACAATCTTTTTGCCTGATCTTGCTTCCTGCGATTACTCTCAATATGCACTAGAGTGGTACAAAAGGAACAATGCCGTATTTGAACCAAAGGAGATGAATCCACCAAACTGCCCATAGATTAACCCTATCGAAACTTTCTGGGCTTTGACGAAGGCGAAGCTGAGGAAACACATGAAACCAGCGGATAACGTTGAAAAATTTAAGATTGATTGGCCAAAAGTGGTGAAAATGGTAGGAGAAAGCAATGTGCAGAAGCCTATGAGTAATGTTAAGGACAAAGTCAAGCAAATTTAAATGAAGATGGAAAGGAAACATAGTTATTTACTTAGTTTGTGAATCAAATGATCAAAAAAATAAATTCAAATGCTCTTCATGAGCTTCAGTTTTGCTAATTAAGCTAACATATACTCCATTATACAAACTTTTGGTTGCTTGAGATACATGATGAATAGTGTAATTGGAAATGCGGTGAATTCTTAGCAATATTTTCATAAGAGCTAAGAGTTGTCAGCAAGGATAAATAATGCCATCAGTATACAATACGTGCAAATTTTGTTATAAATTAAAATTGTTGGCATTGATAAGTACATAAGTTAAAGTATCTAAAACAAAATGAATGACGTTTTAACGACGAATTCATGTCAGGATCAATGTCAAATATACCCTTGTCTATAGCGCGTGGACCCATTAAATGACAAATGACAAATCACAGCAGTGATGTTTGCAACTATCCTATTCGTGTTCTCAAATTAACGAAATTCTTCTAGGGTAACCGTCCCCATATTAATCTCAGGTTCCTATATTCATGCTGAATCATAAGTAAATAAATTAGTAAATAGATAAGAGAGTAAATAGATTGGTTTCTCCTCGTAATACTGGTTGATTTTTCTAAATAATAATAATCACAAACATCACCAACCGTACTACTAGGCGTCAATCCTTTTGATGAATAGCGAGTGATGAGATTAGGAACATCTTCCCTACTCTTCTATCTCCATCTCCAACATGCCAGCAAATGTGTTTCTCACGTCATCTTCCACAAAAAAAAACGACATCCCGTGGTCATGCTTTACAGTTTTCGTTCATCGCACCCTCTCACAGTCACCGCCACCACACCTGAATATATGACAACAAGAGTCGGTATTTGTGATAGTGCTGAACAGGCAGACAATTTGAATAAAATAATCGTAAATGCTATAGGTTTTATTAGTAATCGTTTAGCCAAATCGAGAGCTCCTAAATGGACTGTCGCTGGATGACAGGCTCACGTAGCGTAGGGGACATAAACGATTGTGGACTGCAGAGGAGAGCTACAGTCAAAAAAGAGTGCCATCAGTCGGCAGAAGCAGTAACACATTTTTATCTCGCACCAAGTGAAAAGACTTGGATAAGCTAAAATTTATAACGATCTTCCTTATCCACAATTTAAAGCGGACGCAGACACAAGGCGCTCAGGAAGACACTTAAAAGGTGAAAACCATCATCACGTCGTCATCCGCTTTGCTTTCTGGTTGTTTCCATGCCTTGTGAATAGTATTGTTAGTCATTAGCTTTTATTTAATGTGCGACAAGCAAAATGATACAATGATAAAGTATGCTCAACAAAATTTTGATTCGAAAATAATGTTTAAAACAAATCCTCATTCTTCCAAAAAAGGGACAAAAATGCATGCATGCAACCATTTCACCTGAAGCATTTTGTGACCATTAGGGTTTTCCCTACAGTTATTGTAACTGGTTAGTTGTCACAATCATTGACCACTACGGAAGATACCTAACCAAGCACCATGAATCCCATGAATTCAAGTTTTCAGTCTGTACGCATTAATAAATTTTAACAGCAAATTTTTGGAATTCGAATTATCTTATAAAAAATCAGCTGAGAAATTTTAGGCTAGATAAATGTAGCTAATGAAGAAATATTATGCAGGGATACAGGAATCTTCTTTTCTTTCATTAACACTTTTATATTATGGACAACTTGGTTATTGCTTGCTCTCAACTAACTGTTCTTTATGAACTTTCTGCAGACCCTAGCCCCAGCCCAATCATCTCGGTTATGGCCGAAGCTGGAACACTCTCCTTTGAATTCCTTGCAGTTCAATCTGTAGCACAAACGGCTATCCGGATTCTAGCTAAAAGCCGAACCAACAGCACATTTCCACTGATCCGGCGGGCATCTGACGGTGTACTTGAAGTGACGGGTACCAAACTTCCCGGGTACCAAACTTCGTGTCTGGCACGCACGTCGATAATATGGCACGTAAAGCGAAGTGTACGAGCCGGTGATCCACCGGATAGAGTCCGTCCAGTTGTCCAACAGCTGCTTGCGATCAGATTCAACGGTGGTCTACACCGACGGTTTAAAAACTGAAGACACCGTTGGAGCCGCATTTTGCACGGCTGGCCCCACAGATTTGTTCAGCCTTCCGAAAGCATGTAGCGTTTTCTCGACAGAGGCGTACGTCATAAGGAGAGCGGTTTCGATACCGAACGTCAGTGCCGGGATGGTTATTTTAACGGATTCAGTAAGATGTCTTCTGGTCTTAGAATCAGGAAGGTCGAAACACCCGTGGATTCAAGAAATCGAAAAGATTGTGCGTTGCAAACTCGTTCGCATCTGTTGGATTCCGGGACATTCTGGGATCAACGGAAACACCTAGGTGGATCGACTAGTGAACGCGGCTAGAGAACAACCCGCCGTAGGTACGCCAAGCGAAGATGCACTGCGAGCAGTGAAACAAGCGATTCGAGGCCGATGGAACAAACAGTGGTACGAAACTAGAGACGCAAACCAACTGATCAATGTGCGCTAACACGCCTCAGGACCGGCTGCACTGGGCTAACACATTCGTTTATATTGAAAAAGGACACACCGCCCATCTGCGTGTGCTGCAGAACCGAAATCAACGTGCGGCATTATTTTCCACCATCGACAGTATGTGACAGAATGCCAAGAAAACGACGTCAGCTCTACCAGACTACTAGATGCCCTGAATGCGAAGGAAATACGACGAAACTGTTGGCATTCCTGCACCGAACTGGTTTGCTTAAACAACTTTAAGAAGAACGCAGAGCACCCCAAAATTACGAAAATTTGGGTTAGACGGCAGGGGGGACGGGTAGCCTTCCTATGCCCTGGCCGCCACCCTACACTAGTGAACGCTACCCATCCAACGAACGCGGAGTTGTCAAAGGAACTACACAAAGCCTTTCCCCAGTGCCTGTTGTTGCCTGTAGATCTGGAAATAATGTTTAGTAGTTTCGGCACCAGCTGGCACTGTGGGATGCTGACGTCCCACAGGTCAGTATCCAGTTTTTTAAATCACCATCAGGTACTGTCTTTGTGATCTTTCCAGGTCAGAGCCAAGCCGCAGCGGGATTCCCTGACGATATGTTGAAACCAAGTCATACCACTCATCCACCTGTAGGAAATAAACGTCTAGAGCTCGCTCCAGCTCCTGGCACCGTATTAGTCGCTACATATCCATCGATGATATTGACAAAGAAGAAGAAACGAAATGAAGTCAAGAAGAGAAAGACGATGAAGAAAATGATGAATAAAAGAGGAAGAAATGAGAAATTATGATGCAACAACCACTCTGTATATCAAAACTCCACTTTTCCGACATGAATGTGTAAAGTGTCGTTAATAAACAAACAAACAAACATCTACCGAATACTATGGAGCATTTCTCTGCCAAATGAGCAAATGACTGAACTCGACCGTCTCAAATTGGGATGATACTTTGCACATGTCTTCGGAATTGGTGACGATGGATTTTCCGCTGGTTAAGGGAATTTTTTGACTCAAGACAAATTTTTCAAAAGGGCGTATGTGTTTTGTCATGCGTATTTTTCAAAAAATCATAACTCGAAAACCGTTGGTTGTAATAAAATTGCGTCTGAGAAGAAGTTGTAGTTAATTAATTTGACTTTATGAAAAAAATATGTAAACTGTAAACTTCTTCAAAAAAAATCAAAAATTAAACTTAAAAATCTATTAGCAAATCTGTCCAAGGTACGATTTTTATAATTCTTTTTTCAAAAAGGCTGCGAGTCATAAGAAAAAGAATAGAAGTTGTTCTACGATGGAGCAACTTAAGATAAAAAAGTTTTTAGAAGTAAGAAAAATTCTTTTTTTTTCTAATTTGTTGTTTTTGCATAAATAACCATATTTTAATAATATAACCACAAAACACCACTATTCCGACACGAATGCACACGAATGTGTAAAGTGTCGTTAATAAACAAACAAACAAACATCTACCGAATACTATGTGTATTTCCTGCGTCTTATCAACCTTCCTAATGCATTCAAAAAAAAGTTACTAATATTGCATTTGGGTTATATTGACCCGGATGTGATTCAACTCAGTCATTTAAAACCAAATTTAAATTATTATATAGTCAAAATTATCGTTACAGAATGAACTGTATGACCATGGCTAACAATCTTGGATTGAACCGAATTTAACACCATGTAACTAGCTCAGGATTTTAAAAGACATCCCAAGATATAGATATAGTCTTTATAGATTTTTGCGTGACAAAAACATATCAGTATCTAAATTCGTCGTTCCATGGTGACATACAGTTTCTTCAACGAATTATTCTTTATCGTCGCTCCATCCACAACGCGTGAAAACGTTAATTCTATGCTAACTACTGTACTCAAAATACATGATACACAACATTTTAGCTAGTGGGTAAAAATTAACAAAACTTTCACTGAAACTATGTAGTTAAGACTGTAATGTTCATTACTGAAAAAAGTTTCCCCTCGCCTCAAAGAAATGTTTAGTTATAAGCCTCAGATTACTGGATACCGTAATAAATTAAAGTGCGATAGGAGGTTATTTAACATAATTAACACCATGCTAGAAGTGGCTGGGTTTGAATCCCTGCCCGAACCAGGAATTTGTCGGAAAGAAAATTACTCGGTTCTCTGGAATTGTTCACACAATCATTCTCATCTAAAGGTTACATGCGTCGAAACTTCCTTATTAATAACTGCGACAGTGCCTTCAGCTAACTTTTGAAACAGGCAGAAAATTAATTATGATCGATTCCTTATAAGGGGTAGAACACTAACTACGTCGTTTTTTCCCCAGATTTCGTCATTAAGAATAAAAGAAAAATTAACTCTGATGTTTAGTTATAACTATTGAACAGTTTGAGAAAAGAACTTCTGTCAGGCAACAGTTTTTTTTTGCGCCCACATCATTTTAAGTAAAACAAGTCGAAATACGAAAGTTTTTTTTGCTGCTCATTTTTTTTTTGAATTACCGATTCAATTGTTGAATTCTACTGGTTTAACATTTATGACGTTAACATCTTACGATTTTTTTTGTAATTTTCATTGCAACGATACCAAACACTAACTTTTTTTGTAAAATTCAACAGTGGAATGTTTATCGTAAGTTTGACGATTTTTCTGTAGAAATACTTTTACCGATCTCTGGCTTAGGTGAAAAAGAAAATGGTCTGTTGGATCACAAAACACATTTTAGTATAGGAATGGTTTTCCTAGAATATACGAGCAACGCGATACTACCGTTGATAATTTAATGAAATCCAAACCGTAATTATGACGGGTAAGTCAAGTATTGATTAAATACCATCAATCCTTTAATAATTGAAAAATGCATACATATTGCAACCGAGTGCAGCTGCAACTGATCATGCAGGAATGAATGAAAAACTCTGAAGAAACGCAGGAGCAACAGCTGTAAAAACTGAATGAAATAAAAAAATCACTTCATTGTTATAATATCGACTCCCGTGAGGATGCAGTCACAATACTTGGAATGTGAAATCTTCTAGGAATCATTGATGCATCTGAGTGGCGTTATTTTGACAACAAAATATTTATTAGAATTACATTCAGACATTGAGCTTAAATTATCTTTTGTGGCAAATAGCCTCCTAATGAGCAGCATTCTAGCTGAGTTGTATATGGACCAAGGATACACTCGTTGGCTTCTCAATACCTAATACCGCACGACATCAATCAGATCTTTGAAGTGCCGAGACTACAAAAAGGACAATAAAATCCAAGTAAAATAGAACCACAGTGCTCACAACACATGATGCTGGCTAACAGGCATCCATGCGGTGAGACACATGGGACGACTTTTTCTATGAGGTGAATGATGGAAACAAGAAAACCAGGTTGAAATACAAACTAAGATAAACAAACACGACTATGCTTGACCATACATACTTGACTGGTGTTATAAAACTATGTGTGAGGTATGCGGTTCATCATACAACACATTTCTCCTGCATAGCATCGTTTAATGGGCTTTTGAACAACCAGCCGACCCAGAAGTGTGGCGGCAAACGGCGGCTGTGCCGACTTTCTCATACACGCTATTGTGGTCATGTTTCAGCCTACTGCTTTTCTTTAGGAATCGAATGAGTAGCGACCTACGGCAAATAATTTTCGGAATAACTGTGAATCGCCCTAGAAAAATAATAATTTTTTTTATTAAACGTATCTTATAAACAATTCTACAACGTGAAGTAAAATAAAATCAACACAAGGAGATGAATTACCTGCACGCAATAGAGACATCCAAAACGAATTAGATTTAAACAAAATAACTAACACGAAAACAACGACTAGATGTAGTATAACTTACTGTACAGTACAATATTAATATATTTTTTATGACGCATATTTTTAACATCAAATATCAACATATCAAATAACATTGCAATTTTTATACCATTTTTCAAATAGAAAAACAAATGATGCTGAAAAAAATTGTTCTTATGTGATGTGCTTTTCAACATCGTCAATTATGAAATTTGTGTATTTTATAAGTGCTTGGTAATTTATTTTCGTTGAAAAGAGAGAAAATAATTTCTGTTTTTCATCTTAAGTGGAAGATGATTTGTTTAGACACTTAGTTTTAAGTGTCGACAGTACATTTTACGAGTTCTAACATAAAAAAAACCTATCAATATATGGACTTTACACTAAAATAAAATCGTATCATTTAAGTTTATTGTGCCATTTTATTTTGATAAGAACTCTTGATGATCAAATATATTGCCAAAGAGAATGGGGCCGTAGTGAAAATAGAATAATATATTTCAAAATGTGGAAGTAACTAAATCCACCTTAAAAAACAAAAAATGCAATCAATCTTCCTCTTTATTAGCATTTCAAGATTGTTGCTTTCACAATTAGCTTATTGCTTGCTCTCAAATTAGTATTCTTAATGCACTTCCACAGTTATTGATTGGGAGCTTCCTTTGCCACCCAAGTAACACACAAAACATTTTTTTTATAATGATTTATAATTATTAGAATTGTAAATGTATTACAAACATATTGCAAAACATGTCAAGTTTGGAGTGGTTGGGATCTTTCGTGTTCTATATTTCCCTCTGACTAACGGTCGAGCTAAAAATATTTCTCCCATTGCTGCAAGTGATGAGTACTATATTATTGTTCTGAAAAAAAAACATGGTTTCAAACATTTATAAAACATAAACAGGACAAGATTTTATGGATAGGTCCAAATACTGTTGCAATTACTTTACACCAACCATGTTATGGAAAACGTGTTTTTTTTTCGAATTCGTTGTACAAGATTGTGGTTTCACTGCCAACGGGAAGCAAATCATAGATACTCAGAAATTAAGTTTCAACAATAGGAGTTGGCTTAGCAACCGACGAATCTATAACGCGTGTTCAAATCTCACGCTTGGCGATGTAATTTTTTTGCATGAGGATATTTTTTTTTACTTTCATGAAGCCTTATAACTTCACTTTTTGCGCTTTTTATGTCATACTAGCTGAACCCGGTGTGAGCCTTGCAACGCATGCAACTAAAAGAATGAAAAATAAATAAAACTGGCGCGTTTATGGTTCTGAATGAATCTGGTTAAAATATTTTCCTTTGCTTGTGTGTGTTATTTATGCAAAAAAAAAAGGTTTGTGACTTGAACCGGTTGTTTCTACCGGTTTTGCTTAGAAATGCGTAGAAACATTTCAAAGACAAACGAAGCCGTATCCTGTCAATTTGTACGTAATTTTCTCATGCATAACCTAAGATTAACTTCTTGTGCATAATGTAGCACTGAGAGTAACTCAACTAATTCTTGACTAAAAAGGGGTTCAAATTTCTATCAGAATATGCTTCTTACTCGAGAAATACACATTTTGTGTTTTAGTTGCATGGATAATTCTCATGTTTGGTTCAAATGTCTGTTTCATTGGTTTGAGAGCCCTCCTTCCCACTCTTCAGAGGGAAGGCGTCTCGAACCACCTAAGAAAAAAAATCCTGCCCAAAAACCCCCACATGCCAAAGATGGTTTCATTTGAAGAACTCCAATTCCAAGAACTCGAGCTTTGCAGAAATTTGTGTTTCATTTGTATGTAAGTCCTCCCCTTCCAGGCGGGGAAGGAGCTTCGAACCACCATAAGAACCTTCTCCGGCCTCAACAAACCCTACATATACGTTTTCATAACAGTAGGTATTATTCTCATGTTTGGTTGACATTTGTGCCTAATTTTCATGAGAGCCTACCCCTTCCAGAGAGGGGAGGAGTCTCAAACATCCATAGAAACATTTCTTGGTTCCGAAAACCCCCACATCCCAAATTTGGTTCCATTTGCCTGTTTAGTTCTCGAGTTATGCAGAAATTTGTGTTTCATTGGTGTAGGAGCACACCTTCCAGATGCGAGAGGGATCTTGAATTATCATAAGAACCTTCCCCGACTCCAAAAATCCCTGCATAAAAATAGTCATACCTGTAGGGATAATTCTCATGTTTGGCTCAAATTCGTGTTTCATTTGTATGAGAGCCCCTTCTTCCAAAGAGGAGGGGGTCTCAAACAACCGTAGAAACATTTCTTGCCTACAAAAACCTCCACAAACCATATTTGGTTCCATTTGTTTGACTAGTTCTTGAGTTATGCCGAAAATAGTTTTTCATTTGCATGGGAGCCCCCCTATCTAAAGGTGGGAGGGGTGTCGAACTATCATAGGATCCTTTCCCGGACCCAAAAACCCCTGCATACAAATTAGCATAGCGGTAGGGATAGTTCTCATGTTTGGTTTAAATTTGTGTTTCGTATGCATGGGAGCCCCCCTTTCTACTGGCGGGAGGGGTCTTGAACTATAATAAGATGCTCTCCCGGACGTAAATACTCCTACATACAAATTAGCATAGCAGTAGGGATAATTCTCATGTTTGGCTTAAATTCGTGTTTCACTTTTATGGGGGCCACTTTTTCCAGGGGATGAGGGGCTTCAAACCACCATAAAAACATTTCTTTCCTTCAAAAACTCACCTATACCAATTTTGGTTCCATTTGCTTGATTAGTTCTCGAGTTATGCAGGAATTTGTTTTTCATTTGCATGGGCTCCCCCCCTTGCTAGAGGTGGGTGGGGTCTCGAACTATCATAAGATGCTTTTCCGGACCCAAGAACCACTGAATACAAATTTGCAAAGCAGTAGGCATAGTTCTCATGTTTGTTTGAAATTTGTGTTTCATTTGTATGAGAGCCCCCCTTTTTAGAGGGAGGAGTGGCTTTGAACCACCGTAAAATCATTTAATGCCAAAAACTCGTCCATTCCAAATTTGGTTCCATTTGCTTGATTAGTTCCCGAGTAATGCAGACATTTGTGTTTCATTTGTATTGAAGCCCCTCCTACTCCCTTCCAGAAGGCAAAGGAGTCCAAACCACCTAGAAACATTTATCATCTTCAGAAACCTCCACATGCCAAATTTGGTTCCATCTGCTTTATTAGTTATCGAGTTATGCAGAAATTTGTGGTCCATTTGTTTGAAAGACCCTCCCCCCCCCCCCCTCCTCATATGGCGAAAGAGTCTCAAATCACCATAGAAACATTTCTCTCCTTCTAAAACTTCCACATGCCAAATTCGGTTCCATTTCCCTGATTAGGTCTCGAGTTATGCAAGGATTTGCGTTGCGTTTGTAGGGATCTCCTCCTTTCAGAAATGGGAGGGGTCTCAAATCAACATATAACCATTTTTTGTCTTCAGAACCCACCGCATACTAAATTTGGTTCCATTTGCTTGATTAGTTCTCGAGCCATGCAGAATATTGTATTTCATTTTTATCGCACCCCCCCCCCCCCCTCTTTGATTGGAGAGGGGTCTCAAACCAACATAGAAACATTTTTTGCCTTCAAAAACGACCACATGCTAAATTTCGATCCGTTTGCTTGATTAGTTCCAGAGTTATGCAGAATATTGTGATTTATTTGTATGGGAGCCCCCCCCCCTCCTTTTAAGACGGGGAGGGTTCTCAAGCTACCATAGAAACCTTTCTCGCCTTCAAAAACTCACACACGCTAAATTTAGTTTCTTTTGCTTGATTAGTTCTTGAGTTATGTAGAAATGAGTGTTTCATTTGTATGGGAGCCCCCCTTTCCAGTGAAGGGAGGGGTCTCAAACTATTGAAAGAACCTTTTCCGGCCCCAAAAACCTCTGCATACAAAATTTCCCGTCGATCGGTTCTGTAGTTTTGGAGTTTATTAGGGTCAGACAGACAGACAGACAGACAGACAGCCAGAAATCCATTTTATATATATAAATAGATTAAAGTATGAAATAAAGTATTATACACTTATATTGATAAACTGATTTTGTCATTTGACAGTACTTCCAATTTGTTTAATACAAGCTGTGTTGCTTGGGCAGGTATAATTTTTGTATTGTATGGTTTTTGGGCAAGTAGAATCATACCCTATGACCAGGAAGTCGAGAAATTTTCCTTATTCAAAAATTCCTAGACCAGACCGGGAATCGAACCCAGTCACCTCCAGCATGATATTGCTCTGTAACTACGCCTTTACCGACTGAGCTAAGGGAAGACCCGCTGATGCTTAATATCGTTGAATATTGTATTCTAATATGTATGAATTTCATGAAATTGCTTGATTTTTTTCATTTACGTTTTGTTTTGAACAATGTGAGATTGTTTCGATAGTCCATGTGCCCAAGAAGCCATTAAAAAGCAGTGCATGTGCAGGAATTAAACAGGAGTTGCGAAAAAAATTGTACAGAGTGATTATAACACGAATTGCCGTGATTTTGTGCTGTTCTGGAAATCTTTTTTTTTTTGGTCCGGGAGAAGATGTGTAGTTTGGAGTTTTTCCAGCAAAATTATTGCCGTTTTTAGATGGCGGTTGGATTAAGATGAGAAACATTACAGTGTTCTGACAGTTCAGAAAAGATGATGAATTGAGTGTTGTGATTAAATATAACAATATCCCTGCCCTTTGAATCAAAAGGGGCATGGGCGAGTTCTGCCAATTTGGTCGAGGCAGAATCCATGTGTGAATATGCAGCCACCAACGTTCAAAATTTACATGAACCAAATAGACAACTTACAAAGATCACTTGAAGATGCGATGGGGAATCATTGCCCTGATATTCCCAAATATATCACGTAGTAAAATGTCTCTTGTCTTCTATAATTAAATCTGATGGAATTGAGTAAACGCGTTGAAACTCATCGGGAATGATCTCTCATATGCATCCGCCAAACCATTCTGAACAGCCGTTGTGAGAGTATCACCATGAATATCCCACATGCGCATTGCAAGTTATCAATTACTAATGCCTTCTCTCCTTTCTCCTGTTCTCATTCCTATTCCATTACCACGAGCAATACCATTTGGCACATACATCGTGAGTCTGCACTACTAAAGTCAGCTCTTCAAAAGCAGAATAACCGTGCCAACTACCTGGGTCCATCATCATAATGAAAAGTAAGCAATCAACGAAGAACGGTATATAACCCTAACCAATATTACTTTCAGCTAAATTTTCTAAATCAAGGTAAGTAATCAAATGACCACGACAAATATATTAAGTATTCATTACATAACATAGAACGGGGAAAAGGAGGGACCACCAGGGCACTCAAGGATAGGGAGCATGGGACAGCCTCCTCTCTATTGTAACATTTCGCGATACAAGAGCGGATCTCCGACCCCATCTATTCGGTTTATTCTGTAGTCAACCGAGGGCTCGATTCTATCGTTATTTGTGTGAACTTGTGAGTTTTCTGGAAGAAGATTCTCTTGCTAACATCCGTGGGTTTCACGTGAATTCCTCTGCTTAAGTAAACGTTTTTGACCCTTCATACAGGAACTTGATGATCACAAACAACAATAGAATCATGATCAAATCGTTTTTCATATTATTTCACAGCTATGGAGAATTACTTTGCTACAATAGATGGTAGTACTGTATCATCATCATCATCATATAACAATATTAGCAAAAGTAGAATAATGAATAAGTGGAGCAGAAATATTTGTACTTCTATCACAATGGCGTTCTCCTAGTGAAAAGAAGTGTTGGTGCATATTGAATTCAACTAAATTTAAAAAATGACAACAACAAACAGCAGATATCCAATTTTAGATAGTGGTCTCCTAGTTTGGAGCTTCAGTCAAATTGTTAAAATGACTGAATGCTAATTTTTACTGTTAGCTATTTATTCGTCTTTTTCCTCAAAAGAAATGACACAATGTGAAAATTTTAGATTTAAATTAATTGTCGTACGAAAGCTTTCAGAACTTCTGTAAGACCTTTCCGCTACATCTTGTTAGGCCTATAGTTAATGCTTAGTGAAGAGAATGGAGCATCATTAAACCGACTTAGATAAGAAGACCCAGGCACTCCCAACGACCAACCATTGAAAATTATTCTGAACACCAAACAGGCTCAACTATTTCTTCTGACTATTCAATTTCCTTTATCTTTTGATATCTACTGCACCAAATCCTTTCTATCTACCACAGACATGAAATTGGTCAAGTTAGCGATTGAGTAATGTTTTCGTAGTTATAGTTGAAGCAATAACGGTGACAAAAAGTTAAGTGTATCAGGTGAAATCCAGTGTAAAAAGGTATTTATCCTTTATTAACTGTGTGCCATATAGAAAAGTGAAAAAGAAAAGAAAATAAAACGCGGCAAGTAAGAGAAGGCATTGAAAGCTTGAATAAACTTTTATTCAACTTGGTTTGAATAAGACATCATTGCAAACTTGGATGCAAGTTTGGCTTGCGAACTTGCATGAGGAGCTTTTCGAACTTACATGGGAAGCTTTCAAACTTGCTAGCGCATAAATATTGTTGCGTGAAAGTAATATAATACCAGTGATGCCAGTTTCACTGAAACCGAAGTGAAATCGAAACTAATAACCGCAAATATAAAACTATTTTCATAATTTTTTTTAAATTTAAAAACATAAAAAAAAGAACAAAAAAAAAAAAAAAAAAAATTTAGGATGAGTTTGCTTTTATTTAAATCGAGGTCAATCGGCAAAAATGTTAAAGAGTGGAATAATCATTAACGGTTTTCCAAAACTCGAAATTTTGACAGTGCAGCTCGATGTCTCTGCAAGAAGCTCCTCTACAAAAGTAGAGGAGCAAAGACATGACGTAAAATCTAAGTTTACAAAATGTAGCTACAGGCAAGATGATTTATCTCTTGAATGCAAGGATCAAATTACAGCAAACTGGCTAAAAGGTGTAACTTGGTATTTTACTCCATACGTAAATGCCGAGCTTATTGCTCTGACCATTAAAAACATTGATGGGTCTATCGCTCCCCGCACAAGCAAGAAAGAGCGTGCCACCCTTAGAAATGAAACCAACTAAGTTCCTGCAGGTGAACCTCCATCATGCAAAAGGAGCATCTGCTGTCATGATTCGGAGGTTTAGAAAAGAGGGGCTGGGCGTGGTACTAATTCAAGAGCCATGGACTAATAAAGGAAAAATACTGGGTATTCAAACACAGGACTGTAAGTTGTTCTATGATGAAAATCAAAGTACGCCAAGAACTGCTGTTTTGGTTGATAAAACACTCAATTGCTATCCCATTACAGAATTCTTCAAACGGGACATTGTTGCGGTCATGGTTGAGGTGCCTACCACCAGAGGAAAAACTGAGGTCATAGTGGCTTCAGCCTATTTTCCAGGTGATGCTTCTGAGGTGCCTCCTCCTGAGATCGACTCATTTGTTAAGTACTGCAGAGCAAACAATAAGTCATTCATAATTGGCTGTGATGCCAACGCACATCATACAGTGTGGGGTAGTACGGATATCAACAGTCGAGGGCAGTGCTTATTGGAATATCTCTCTTCAAACAATATAGACATATGCAATAAGGGAAACGAACCTACCTTTTCAAATGCTATCAGACAAGAAGTCTTGGATTTGACATTGTGCAATAGTGCAATTTATGAACGTATTTCAAAGTGGGAAGTCTCTGAGGAAACGTCATTGTCGGATCATAGACACATTGTGTTCGAATGGAGTGGTGGAAATAGGTCAACTACTACATTTCGAAATCCGAGGAAAACAAACTGGGATCAATATGCACAACATTTAAACTCGGAGTTATTTGCAGAAGGTGGAAAGATTGATTCAGTTCAGAAACTGGAATCATTTTCCCAAAAGGTAAATGACACGATTTTAAATTCTTTCCATATTAGTTGTCCTATCAAGGAATCGTCCTCTAACAGGGATGTTCCGTGGTGGAACACTAAGTTGGAACGTCTGCGTAAAACATCTCGTAGGTTGTTAAATAAAGCGAATAGAACCTCAGATTGGACCCCCTATAGGAGTGCCCTTACTGAGTACAATAAAGAAATAAGAAAATCTAAACGAAGATCCTGGGTTCTAACGTGTGAAAACATAAGCAATAGTCCGGAAGTCGCAAGACTTCAGAGGGCTCTTGCAAAGGATCATACGATTGAACTTGGGAATCTGAAAAATGAGGATGGAGTTTTTACAAAAACTCCTAGTGAAACGTTAAAGCTGATTATGGAAACACATTTTCCTGGATCAGTTTTGTGTGTAGATCCAATCAGAGATGGATCACTTGAAGGTGGAAAAAGTTCTACAAGGACATCTCAAATGTCTGTTGGAGCGAAAATTGCTGCAAATGACTTGGCTGACAAAATCTTTAAGAAAGCCAGGGTAGAAAATGCGTTGAGATCTTTTCAGCCTTACAAATCTGCAGGAATGGACGGGATATTTCCAGCACTACTTCAAAACGGCGAAGCAGTGTTGATCTCGCCATTAATTGAGATTTTTAAGGCAAGTTTAAGACTCAACCATATTCCAACTTCATGGACACAGGTAAAAGTTATCTTCATACCTAAAGTAGGAAAGCGAGACAAGACGCATCCTAAATCATACAGACCCATTAGTCTTTCATCAGTCCTATTAAAGACTATGGAAAAAGTGTTGAATGATTATATCAATTCAAATTACATGAACAAGCATCCACTATCTGAGTTCCAGTTTGCTTACCAGTCTGGTAAGTCAACAGTTACGGCACTGCATAGTGTGGTTTCAAAGGTAGAAAATGCTCTATCGGTAAAAGAAATAGCACTTTGTTCTTTCTTAGATATTGAAGGAGCTTTCGACAACGCTTCCTATTCATCAATGGCTCGTGCCATGAAGAAAAGGAACTTTGACATGAACATAATTAACTGGGTTCATACAATGCTTGCAAAAGAGAAATCACTTCAGAGCTGGGAAGTTCTGTCTATTACAATACGGGCAACGAAAGGTTGTCCCCAAGGAGGAGTCCTCTCACCACTTATGTGGTCCTTAGTTGTAGACGAGCTTCTAAGAAGCTTAGAGGAAAAAGGTTTCGAGGTTGTAGGTTTTGCAGACGATATAGTCATTATAGTGAGGGGAAAATTTGACAACATCATTTCAGAAAGAATGCAATGGGCCCTAAAATTTACCCAGTCTTGGTGTATCAAGGAGGGCCTTAGCATTAATCCAGCAAAAGTAGTAATTGTACCTTTCACTAGGAAAAGGAAGTTTAGTCTAAAAGCGTTCCAGCTAGGAGGATTAAAGGTCCATCTTAGTGAACAGGTTAAATACTTAGGAGTGATACTGGATGCCAAACTGAACTGGAATGCTCACCTTGAGTGTGTGATCGGTAAGGCAACCAGTGTTTTCTGGATTTGCTCAAAAACATTTGGCAGAAAATGGGGTCTAAGACCAAAAATGATAATGTGGATTTATACATCCATAATACGTCCTAAACTATCGTATGCTTCTCTTGTGTGGTGGCCAAAAACAAAAGAGGCTACTGCACAGAAAAAGCTTACAAAACTTCAACGGCTAGTATCCATTGCTATAACGGGAGCGATGCGCAGCACTCCATCAAATGCGTTGAATGCAATTCTAAATCTGCTGCCTTTGCACGAATACGTGCAACTAGAAGCGGAAAAGAGTATGCTTAGACTTAAACGGTTGAAAACTTTCATGTCTGGTGACTTAGTCGGTCACCTGAGCATTTCACAAAGCTTTCAAAATGGGCCAGTGATGTACATGAATGGAGACTGGATGAAACCTGTGGAAAACCATGACATCCCTTACAACATATGTGAAACGTCACGTATAGATTGGGAAGTCGGAGGTCCCACTGTTCGTCATGGCTCAATAAAATTCTTCACAGATGGCTCAAAAATTGGAACAAAAACGGGAGCAGGAATCTTCGGCCCTGGGGTAGAAATGTCAGTGGCGATGGGAAACTATCCAACGGTTTTCCAAGCGGAGATCTTTGCTATAATAAAATGTGTTAACGTTTGTCTGAAGAGAAAATATAGATATGCAAATATTTGTATTTTTACAGACAGCCAAGCGGCACTCAAAGCGTTAAGTAATTATAAATGTACATCCAAACTTGTCTGGGAATGCATTCTTTCATTGCGAAAGGTGTGCCAAGAGAACTCGGTAAATTTATTCTGGGTTCCGGGACACTGTGGCATTGAAGGCAATGAAAGGGCAGACGAGCTTGCTAAACAAGGTTCAAATGCACAGTTTATTGGCCCAGAACCATTCTGCGGTATATCATACTGTGCCATAAAAATGGAATTAAAATCTTGGGAAGAGCAAAGGGTGATGACCAATTGGTTGGTCACCACAAAGTGTTCTCAAGCGAAAAGGTTTATAATTCCAAATGTTACAATTAGTAAAAAGCTTCTGGAGCTCAATAAGAGAGTTCTTTGTACCTACACGGGCCTAGTAACCGGACATTGCCCGAGTAGATATCATTTGAAGAACATTGGCCAGGTTCAGAATGATATCTGTCGTTTCTGTAACATGGAACGTGAAACCTCGGAACATCTGCTTTGCAGTTGTGATGCTATGTACAAGAGCAGACTTAAATTTCTGTACAGTGGCTATATGCAACCTAAAGAAATTTGGACTGCAAATCCTGATAAGGTGGTGGGTTTTATAAACTCAATTTTGCCTGACTGGGAGACGCGTCCTTGAGCTGGTCACTTGACAAATGGTGATCTAGCTTTAAGATGCGAATTCGTATAGTAAACAGGGGTATGTCACAAAAGGTCAACTCAGTGGACGCAGTGATTCTACGCCCCAACATAAAAAAAAAAAAAAAAAAAATGTTTTCGTATCTGGTTCCGTACCATCCCAGTATCTGGTTCCGTACCATGATGACATTCAATGTCTTTGTTTTGGTATGCTCAATGCGTCAATGCCATGTTTTGGTATGCAAGGAGTGAAACTGTGGGAAAAAACCTTCATGTTCTATTGAAAATCTATTCACAAAATTTTACTTCAATTGGCCAGGAATATGAAAATTTTGTAATGGTTAACTTCTTAATGTTTTAATTTTAAAATAAAATAAAGTTAGATAAAACCTATAGAGTAATATTTTTTTAAACTACACACCATTCTGAATATAACTAAAATCACCTCGGCGGTTCTGAAAAAAAAAGATTTTTTTATTGTCTAGTATCAACAATTTCAAATTGAATTTTTGAGCAAATCTCAACCAATTCCGTCATATGCTGAACAAATTATAATATTCCCAGGATCCGTCACCTGTAAATCATGTTATACCTTGATACAATGCAAGTTGAAGCACGCACAAAATCAACCGTCAGTTTACCTGTAAACGAATCCATAACTTATGTTTTCTCTTCACATTTCTTCTTCTTGCAACTCCCCTCCCTAGCCATTGGATCTCCGGTTTAACCAGTCGGTGCATGCCGCAAAGCAAACTCAGCGTAGCCTGTCGAGAAGAGCCATTCCATTCTAAATCTCAACCTAATAAGGTGAGAATAGAAAACTAAATAAAAATACTCAAAAGCAAGCGCAGCAAGAACAGTGAGATATGAAATAAGCAACAATTACAAGTCATATAATGTATTATTGAGCCACCTTTTTTTCCTGACTGATGCTAAGTGGCGCTTATTTATTTATGTAAATTCCACTTCTCGTTCAGTGAGGGTATCCTACACAATGGTAGAAAACAAAATGCAAACGAAGATGAAAAGAGTTTACCATCGGTAAAATGCTGCCATACTCATGTAGGTTGCAATGGATTTGAACAGACTACGACAGAGGTTTGATTTGTTTTCCATACTAAGCGGAATTGCTATCTAGGACCAGAACAGTGAAAATACTCTAGGAAAATTTACCTAACATTTTTTAACTAGGCATGTAAATATATGTTTGCAAAATAAACGAATTTAATTCTGGATGTAGGGAGTATATGCTGTTGTAGAGATGTCGGGATAAATCTTATTCCGATTGCATAATTCACTTAAAAACTTACAAAAAAACACAGATAATGAAATACACAGAAAAAAAAATTAAAAGGCTCGTAAAATTTCCCATCGTTTAATTTCAAGGCAAATGCAGCGTAAACAACTAAATTGTTTGCAATCCTTCATGCCCCAAACAACAATGTTTACAAGTATGTTCATACAACATACTAGATCCAGGCGTTATCTGGCTTAAATGAACATGAAATCTCCCATTAATTTCTACCAAATCTAGCGTTCTCTTTATGTGCATTAGATAATGCAAAAAGATACATGTCTTTTTCAAAGTGTGTAGTTTAAAGATTTTGAATGACATAAAATTCACTCAAATCCAAATCATACATCCAAAATATAAGCACGAGACTGCACTAAGATTTCAAAACACTGTTCCTTATTTGAAAAAAAAGTTTATCTTGATGAAAATATACGGCACAAGCTTTAGCCAACTTTTAACACATCATTATGATGGGAAAAATTCAAACTATTGATGAAGTGTAAGTTGATTTATTATTTAGTGTGAAACCGAAGATTGTACTCGAAAAAATTAGACACACAAAACCTATAACAAAAAAATCATTTCTAGTCAAGCTTAAAGGGAATACACTAGAACATTATTGCTAAGCGTATTGGATCTATTCTTTAACGTTTGCATTAAAAAAATGGACCAAAAATGTCCATTTATCATGGGTTTACCTTCACCCGCACTGACGAAACTACCCATGCAGCATCAATCATAGTAACCCACGAGTCAGTAGACAACATTTGACAGCTCTATCAGTCGAACTCTCATCATTATGGCAAAAACAGTGAAGCAACTCCGTTCAGAAGTGTGCGTGAACGGCACCCCGCCGCATCGAAAAAGGACATCGTGCGGCACTTTATGGACACCGGATACGCCTGTTTTGGCATCTACAACATCTTGGCACTATTAGACAAGAATCAGAGCCTTAAAAGACAGCCCGGTTCCCCTGAGTGACAAGAAGCTCCAAGAGATGCTGAAGAGGAAAACCGATCGACAAGTGGCTACATCGCTGCGTGAGCTTGCCCGAAAGATCGGTTTAACTGGCCAAATAGTGAAAAAGTACCTGTCGAACACGAACACACATGTCAGAATGCGGATTTCGTGTCCACTGGTTTCGGAGCTGCAAGCAATGACGCAGTTGCAGTGGCTGAATAAGATGGTCAACTCCATTTTCCCGGTGAATCGCGACGTGGCGGTGGTGATGGGCGACGAGACCTATCTTACCCTGGATGGCAACGACTGGCAGGGCACTTCGTATTTTGCTTCCCCTATGAAGGAAGGGAGCTCCGAGGTCAAATTCATTTCACACACCAAGTTCCTCAAGAGGGTGCTGCTGTGGCTGACAATCAGCGAGTAGGGGATGTCAAAGCCGCTCTTCTTTCGCTCCGGACTGGCCGTGAACGGGAAAATTTATTGTACGAAATGCCTGCCAGAAGTTGTGTCGTTCATCAAGAAATACCATAAGGGCGATGACGCGGTGTTCTGGCCGGATCTGGCGTCGGCCCACTACTCAAAGTGATCGTTGGAGGAGATAGAGCGGCTGAATATCGATGTGGTACTCAAGTCGGTGAAACCACCCAACGTTCCACAGCTGCATCCCATCGAGAATTTCTGGGCCAACCTGATACGTAAGATCTACTCCAATAATTTTGTCACGAAAACTGAGGAGGAATTGATAAATAAAACGAAGAAAGAACTCAAAAACATGCCTACATGTTTTCGTCCGCCATGGTGAATGTTTCGGTTAAATGCCTGAAGGCCACTCGCAAGAGCGTAGAATTTTTCTTCAAGTGAGCTTAAATAATTACCTTCCATAGAAAAATTTATCAAAAGCAATTATCTGTATAAGTTTATTTTTACCACCATTCGAAAAAAAAATCCATTCTTTTAATGCAAACGTTATGGCCGAATGCCCCAATTTGCCCTTGACATAACTAATAAAGTTTTGGGCAATAGACGCGACTTGTAATACTTTTACCCATTATTTCTTCTCATATACCTTTGGATGTTTTATGTAGTGTGGCCCAAAAATTCTCAATCGGACGAAGTTTCAGCGAGTTATTTGGATTGAAGTCTTTTGGTACCAAAACAACATGCACACTACCAAAATGTCATAAAAATTTCTGTCTCCTGAGACCGGCATATGCAAGCGTCCTTTAGCACAGAAGAATGAGTTGAAAGAGATGAGAAAATAAATTCAATCGAATACATCTTTTGTCGATTTGCGTATGTATCAGTTTCGGGAGATATAATTTTTTACGAAGTCTTTCTTTACGCCCGTCGTTTTACAAACATGAATTTCGTCTCGTGTAAAATTCACAATTTTTAAGTGTGTGGTTGTCTCTGTACCAATATACCACCGGCCATGCGTAGTGACAGGATGCCAAATCCAGCCAAAATAGCGCCTCGTCTCCGTGAAACCGAGGAAGGGCAGCAGGCACAACTAAAGGTACTCGTCTCAGTAGATTTGGCCATTCATGGTACCTCTCGTGATGTACGGCTGGCGCAGCTATCCACGCCCACAGATGACCTGGCAAACCAAGAACTTTTTGGTGAATTAGTCCACCTTCTTCTTCTTAACCTCCTCAAGAACGGTCAACCGTGATGTAGCAACGTAAAACTCTTGCCCCGGAAATGTCTTTGTATTCGCCTTGATGTAAGTCACGTAATTCATCAAGACACACCTTGTTATCGTCAGCAACTCCCAGTACAGCTTCCTGGCGCAGGTTTTTGTTGACGTGAAGGTCGATATGTTTCATCTATTCTTTTTCTCGACAAACCAGATGCAAAGCATCGGTCGACGCTTGGAATGATGTAATCCCAGGTGTTTTAAGCTGTTTTTAGATGGCTCTTTGAGGCGCTGTCAGATTTTCCACGACTGCGCATATAGTTTTTTTGTGTGGATCTGCCACCTGATGCCACCTCAAAGTGAACATTTTTGTGTCGATATGTGCCAATGGATGAAACATGGATTCATCACTTCACTCCGGATCGATCGATCGAATCGATCTTTATCTCAGTGGACAGTAACTGATGAACCTCTTCCAAATTACCCGAAAGCACAACAATCAGCTGGAAAGATTATGGCTTTGGTATTTTGGGATGCGCATGGCATAACGATCTACGGTGGAGTGCATATGGAAGTTGAAACGTGGAGAAGGCGAATGAACCACGAATTGCATCAGTTGCGCCCATCGTACACATCGCTAAAATCGGTCCTCTACGATGGGCTGGGCATGTCGTAAGAATGTTGGACGATAGCCGTGTTAAAATGGTTCTCGAAAATGAATTGAGAGGTTCAATAAGAAGAGGCGCTTAACGGGCAAGGTGGATTGATCAAGTAGAAGGTTACCTGCGGACTCTCCACAGACAGGTACAGCCATGGTACAGTCATGGATTGCATACAATGGAGACAACTTCTATGTACAGTAGGCCACACTGGTCTGATTGGTAAGGTAAGGCATGGCATAGACCTAAAAAAATACTCTCCCGTAAAAAATATCGCTCGAATGAAGAGGTCATTGTTGAAACTGAGACCTCTACATTAAAACTAAATCGTTCTACAAAATTCGTATCGATATGTTACAGCGACACTGAAATTATTGTGTTGCTAATGATGGAGATAATAATAATGCATAACACCAAATTTGAGCGGCCCGAGAGTTTTCAACCCATGTGATTACTAAAATTGACCTCCCATGGTTATCACAGTTCAAATTCATAACGCTTTCTGATAGTGATTGTGCTGCAGGGTTTTTTTCCGCCATTCGGGTACCAGCCGATTTTTGCCGCTGCTACGTTACATCCTTTCGTGTGGGGAATCGCCTTCATTGTATGAACGCACAAATGGCCCGAAATGTTATTATTTCTTCTCCTTCCTTAACTTTTTGAGAGCGTTCACAATTAGCTTATTGCTTTCGCAAATACACTGATAAGCAAAATAAAGTGCCAACCTCATCATTTTTTTGAATTTCTTCCATTTATTTTGTTCAAATGAAAGTAAACACACTGAAGTCTTTGATATCTTATTTTTTTAAATTCTTTTCAAGTCTCACTTATGGAATAGTAATTAAAAAAGAGTTCGACTTAAAGAACATAAAAATCAATTTGTATTGAAAAAAAAAGTGCCCACTTTAAAAATCGATATGTTTTCGATAAGATTTCGTCGAAAGACCCCTCGATTGTTTATGTTTTCATATGTTGACGTGTTTTGAAGCAAACAGCTTGACATGGTAAATTAGTACACGGAATCGCGTTTGATTCAGTTGCAAAAATGAAAAACGTTGTGATTTCGAAAGCATTCCCTTGTGTATCCGAAAATTGGTGGCTTGTGATGTATAAAACGGTAAATCGCACCGGGCTGTCGCTAGAAAGTACAGCATTAGTAAGCCAGTGGTTGGGGAAATTCTACTGAAACAAAAAACGTTCGGATCAGTGGTGGATCGCCCAGGCAGAGGCAGGAAGCGCAAACCGGATACTCGAACGGACTCCAAGCTCATGATGATGATGATGTGAACTATCATCTAATGTAGCAAGGCAACTGCCTATAGCACCGGACTGTTTTAATTAAACGATTTGATCAAGGTTGTTCTGTGGTAAATGTTTCATCATGTTCCTGTATAAAGGGCAAAAAACGTATTGTGGGCCCGTAAGCAGATACACTTACGCGCAACCCAAAGCTACAGGGGTCCAGAGAGAATCTCCTTCCAGGAACAAGTTCACAGAAACCACACCAAAACCGAGCCCTTGCCAATTAAAAAGTCCCATTAGATGGGGAGAAGAGCCAACCCTTTATTCACGAAATGTTAACAACAGGAAGTTGGCAGTCCCACTCTTCCTATCCAAATCGCTTCAATCGAGTACTCTGATGGTCCCTCCCTTTATCCCAACATATGGTGTTACATAAATATATGAAAAATTCAGAGAAATTAATATGATTTTCTTACCTTGATATTGAATTCATCATACCTTGAAGCTTGTGTTAGCTTGTCTGGCTAAAAGTAAAATTGGTTAGGGTTCCTCGTTCCTCACTTACTGCTTCGACCTTCCTTTGATGTAGGGTTCATATTATGGTCTCGGTGTTTCTGCTTTTGAAGAGCTGACTTTGGTAGCGCATATCGAGACTTACAATGTGTAAGACACCACTCTCGGCCATGGATTAGGAAAGAGAACAGTAGAAAGGAGAGAAGCATTAGTAACTGGTAACATGCTGTGCGCATGTGAGATTTTCATGGTGATATTCTCACAACGGCCGTTCAGAATGGTTCGACGGATACATATGAGAGATCATTCCCGATGAGTTTCCACTCGTTTACTCAGAAGACAAGAAACATTTTACTACATGCTACATTTGGGAATATCAGGACAATGATCCCCCACCGCAACTTCGAGTGGTCATTACAACCTGTCCATTTGGTTCAGGCACTTTTGAACATTTATGCGGCATCCTATTCACACATGAAATCTGCCACGACCAACTCGACAGAACGAGCCCATACCCCTTCTGAACCGAAGGGCAGGGCTCGAACGGACACAAAGCTAATGCGCAAAAAAAAAATCAAAAGTTACTGTCCGTTAGATCCAGGAAACCCTTCAGCTATCAGTTTCTGGTCGAACTCTTCGTCGCCGTCTTGTAGTACATGAGCTGATTAACAAAGTTGCATGGAAGCGCCCATTTATCAGAAAGGCAAACAAAGCCAAACGTCTCAGGTTTGCTATTGAGCATGCTTATAAGCCCGTAGAGTCTGGTAAATGGTTCTCTGGACGGACAAATCAAAATTCGAGCTTTTTATTCGAAAGCGGCGGGTTCTTGTGTGGTGCAAATCGGGTGAGGAGCTTTAGGAGCGCCACATCCAAGGCACGGTGAAGCATGTAGGAATAAATGTGATGGTCTGAGGGTGTTTTTCGTGGAGTGGAATGGATAGCTTCGTGAAAACGGACGGGATAATGACGGCAGATTCCTACATCAACATCCTGCGAGAATATCTGGAGGTTTCGCTGATCCAGACGGGTCTTGAAGAGTTTGTATTTCAGCAGAACAACGACCTTCAGCATGTTTTCAATAAGACCAAGTCTATCGTCCGGCCTTGTAGGATCAAACCACTGGAATGGCCTCCACGACCTTAACCCCATCGAGAATTTGTGGGCAAATCTAGATGCCAGATTTGACAAAACTGGTGTTACCAATAAATTCAACCATTTTGAAGCCCTGAAGCGCGCCTGGGAAAAGATTGATCCACCGCAGCTAAGGAGCCTGGTGGAGAGCACGCTGAAGCGCCTGCAGCTGGTGCTGAAGCCCAAAGATAAATTAGTAAAATGTTTCTCTTTTACTTAAATTTATCTTCCCAGGAGCCAAAATAAAGTGAGCACTTTTTTTGTCACTGTTTTGTCTCCAACATGAATTGTATTATTTTACTTCAAGTCGAACTGTGTTTTTATTATTATTCCATAAGTTAAACTTGAAAACAATATGGAAGATAAGATATCAAAAAAGACTTCAGTGTTTTTATTTTAATCTGAACCAAATAAATGAGAGAAATTCAAAATATGCTGAGGTGGGAACTTTATTTTGTCTATCAGTGTAGCTTATTGCTTGCTCATATCTTAGTGTTCTAAAGGGTGATACGGTCAAAATTTGGTCAAGGGAAAACGCGTGTAAATCGGTGAAATCGTTTTTTTTTTAAATCAAATTAAATTTCTTTTTCAAGTTCAATTAGTATAAAATTCAGGAAAAATATTCAGTTAGGCTTCCGCTTTTCCAAATCCGAATTGCCGGGCCTTACGCTTGACCCCTGCCATCAGATTTTGTACAGCCACCTTGTCCACCTTCTTCGCCGCAGAAAGCCAGTTTGCCTTGAACTGCTGCTCGCCCTTAGCAGTTTTTTTGGTCTTCTTTAGGTTCCGCTTGACAATAGCCCAGTATTTCTCAATTGGGTGGAGCTCTGGCGTGTTGGGAGGGTTCTTGTCCTTGGGAACCACCTGCACGTTGTTGGCGGCGTACCACTCCATGGCCTTTTTACCGTAATGGCAAGATGCCAAATCCGGCCAAAACAGTACGGAACAACCGTGTTTCTTCAGGAAAGGCAGCAGACGTTTATTCAAACACTCTTTCACGTAAATTTCTTGGTTGACAGTCCCGGAAGCTATGAAAATGCTGCTTTTCAAGCCACAGGTACAGATGGCTTGCCAAACCAGATATTTCTTTGCGAACTTTGACAGTTTCGTGTGCTTGAAAATATCTGCTACCTTTCCCCTTCCTTTTGCCGTATAAAACTCCTGTCCCAGAAGCTGCTTGTAGTCGGCTTTGACGTAGGTTTCGTCGTCCATTACCACGCAGTCAGCATCGTCGTGTACAGCCTCCGGGATCGCGCTTTGGCCGTCGTATTTTGTTTATCATCGCGATTTGGAGTCACTACCTTCTTGTAAGTCGATAGTCCGGCTCGTTTTTTGGCTCGATGCACGGTTGTAGACGATACACCCAGCTTATTTGCGGCATCTCGGAGAGATAGGTTAGGGTTTCGCTTGAAACTACCGGCAACTCTTTTTGTCGTCTCAGCGGCTTCCGGTTTTCGATTTCCCCCCGATCCAGACTTCCTGGCTGTCGACAAACGTTCCCCAAACACTTTAATTACATTTGTAACGGTTGATTTGGCAACTTTTAGCGATTTTGCCAACTTTGCGTGCGAGTAGCTCGGATTTTCGCGATGCGCGAGCAAAATTTTGATAAGCTGCTCTTCTTGCTTGGACGGCATTTTGACAACTGAAGAGTGAATTCCAAAATCAAAATAGGAACAACATTCTACACACACACCTTCAAAATGAGGGGTATTCAGGTTTTTTAAATGCAAAATTGAAAGAAATACGTCAAGTTGATATTGACCAAATTTTGACCGTATCGCCCTTTAAATGCACTTCCACAATTTATTGAAAGCCTTCGATGCTAGGTATTTTTGCATGAGTACGGTTGTGTGCCAAGTACAATCATATCGTATGCTCAGGGTGTCGAAAAAATGTCCTTAACAAAAAAATTCCTAGACCAGATCGAGAATCGAACCCAGCCTCCCCCAGCATGGCTTTACTTTGTAGCTGTGGCTTTGTCGACTGAGCTAAGGCAGGTCCCTTTAGTAAATGTACCTTTTAAGTAAATAAATGAAGATTTTAATCGTCTATTGAGATTATTTGTAACTGGTGGCCTCCATTCGCCTATCAGAGAAAACAAAAAACATGATTCGGCGGGAGAGCATCTTTTGGTTCTTAAAACAAAAGTGGTAATCATTCATGATTTTTACTCATAAAGATATCGTATTGCATCACTTGAACTGAAGTATTGTTCCATATGTAATATTGATAGACAACGTTGAGATCACAGATACTTCGGCACGGAGAGCCAGCTATGCAATGTAATTCATTTGGGGAAAGGGGGAGCTTAACGATAGTTAAGGACAAGGCTTTCGAAAATTAAAGGCTGCAATTTCAACCGAATAAAAATATTTCTAAATCAGAAATCCTTCGATCGATAGCTGTCATAAGATATAACAGCTCCTGGTCAATTGTTATTCACAGAAACAACATATGTATGCACGTTTTAGTGCATGTTTTCAAACTGAAGTAATAAGTGAGGTTTATTCCGGGAATCAATAACGAATAACGAATATTTGAATTGCCCAGAAGAATCACGTCACTGGGAGTGACTTTTCTCACTTTGCAGAGTGACAAAAGTCACTTCGACTCCCGGAATTCCTTCGGAAGATGAAGATTCACAACCTTAATTAGTATTCAATATTAAAAGGATGCTTTGAATAGGAAACATATTTTTTTTATTGTTATTATCATTTAAAAAAAAAAATTAATCGTCATCTAGTTGTTGCGGGGCACATTTTCACATTGTAAAATGTAATTTGATTTTGTGTCACACGCCCCCCTAGTAAAAGAAAATAACAAGCTGATATCATATAAGTAACAAGCTCTGCTATCCCAGTTATCGTTTTGATTTCCGCTGTTGTCGCATAACAAATTTAGTTATCACCATCGGAAAATTTTGTTATCGTATGTTATCATTTTGAACACACTATTTTTTATGAACGTTATAAGTTGAATTTTAAAACTATAAATATTTCCAGCATATTTGAACTAGAAATTTTGATTTTGAGGAAAATATGTTCTCAGTTATTAGCATGAGAATTTCATTTCAAATTGATAACAAAATTTGAAACAATTTCAATAATTTTGCTTACAATACAGGATTTGTTATCAAGCTGTTCGCAGTGATAACAAAATAAGTTATTATTATGATATTCAACGAGTATTTTAGAGTTATTCATTCTGTGTTTTTGGCTGTTTATTCAGCCTCAATGATAACATATTCAGTGATCAAAAAATGATAACCTGGTATTAGAACTTGTTATCAATTTGGTATAATCCTTTGCTCGGGCTGCGTGTGACCAATTTGGTCCTGTTCTGATTTTTTTTATTTTATGTACTTGTCGAGCTGAGTTGAATGGCATATGAAATTCGGCCCTACGGCCCACGGAAAATTAGTGGTATATTCAAGCGATCGCAATACACTTCTTTGTAAGAAAGATTAAACGATCTTCGGTCTGGCTGACATTTAACATGTTTTTACTATTGATATTTTTTTACAGGTCGTATGGTAAGCTTTACATCTTTCCAATATGTTTTGTCTGCCGCTAGCTCATATTATGATCTGTATTTAGCAATGATTTAAAAAGGCTAGTCAGCAAACATTTATCAAGAAACAACTTGACGCACCGCGTTGCTAGGATCATCTGTGGCCTCTGATCGAACATACTACACTTACATGGGCCAGACACCGACGTTTTTGTTTGCTGCCCAGAGTAAAACAAGTGTAGGCAAACACAATTACTGGCGGCAAGGAAGCCTTCAAGCGCAACGCGTCCAATGGTCTGAAGTATGAGTGCCGTGTTTGTTGCGCCAACATTCTTGTTTTATCTTGGATATCGAAACCTTTTCACGTTTGGTTCAAGCCATCACCGCCATCGTCATCATTCGAGCACATGGGAAGAAATGCACTCCAATATAAAGGGTGACGCGTGTTACGCGATCTTGAATGTCCGTTTAATCATGAAATTCCTGTTAGGCGTTGGTGCTGTGATCCTGAAGTAATGGAACAAACTGTCGGGGTGGTCGTCCAATTCCGAGCGCTCAGGACTGTTTGTTGGCTATGGAGTTTCGTTCCAATCAATTTAACTTAAATTTTGGAAGAATAAATTTCGAAGCGACGAAGCGATCCGTCATTATACTAGTAACCTGACAAACACTCAATGGTTTATTCATAAATGAAATCTTAAAGTTCGCAGGAAAAAGAATTTTTTTAGAGGTTTTCAAAGTCTGCTACATTATACACAATATTCCAATAATTATTTTTAAGGATTATTATATTTTGCTTTGATATGAACTTTTTTTTTAATTTCATTCAAGGGAACGTACGGCACGGTAGTACCAAGGATGTATCTGAGAAGAGTCGATTATTTAAAAGAACTTACCGTGTTTAGAAAAATAGAAGCTGAAATTCAGACAGAGATTGAAGATTGGAACAGTGGTATGTCGTACCACACCACATTCAGCTTTACTTCGAAATTTAGATATGTTGAGTTAATTATAAAATTGTTCACATTTAAGTGGTGTGCCAAAACCTCAACGGTATTATTAAATTAATTCCTATGATGTAGGGCAGATGTTCCTAAATTATTAAAATCTCTTAATATTTATTTGAAATCAAAGAGTGGACACGTAACTGCACGCATTTTAAATGCTCGAATTTATAATTAAACGTAAGCAAGCAAAGTTCAGAAAAGAACCAAATATTTTCCCTTTTTAAGCTCTTAATTCAGCAGAAGGTGATAAAGGAATAATCAGGTTATACATATGCAAACAGATATCCTATATGTTTTGTCAGAACAACGTTCGTGAGTTGAATTCGGCTTAAATTTCTGACAAAATCGTTGATAATTCCTACCTGTTTGAGGTAACCTTTTAATGAGTTAACTGCGAGGCATCAGATAAAAAATGCAATTTGGATTTGATGGATTAAAGTTTATGACAGTATCTACAAAGATATGATGTGATCTTCCACAGTTGCTGATAAATATTCGCATAGCAACCAGGAACAAATTCTGAACAATAAGCTGTTCCAAAGCATCTTTACGGCAGCCTATCAAGCAATTAAGTCACCTTAAATGCAACATAAATGCCACTTTTGGCCCAATATACGGCTGCTTTACTCCAATGCTATGATAATGCTTGATCAATGCTGTTATGCATTTGAAATGCTTATTACACGCTACACGCATTTAGCACTTGAAATCCTAATTTACAACAGATAGCATTCAAGATGCTGGTATTAAGCTAATAAAATGCTTGTAGCATCTGAAATGCCGAGTTAAGGTTGAGCATATGCAGAAAATATGCTAATGCTTATTGGTTACCTAAGTAGACAGGTCCAAAACTGGTTCTAAGTGTTTTACTCTTCTCTTAGTTGAAGTACTTGTTGTGCTTGTTATCTTAGAAAATTTAATATTGCTTGATTCAATTTGTGCTAACTTTTTTTCTATTGCATAGAAATTAACAAAATTTTGGACATTTCCTCTTTGAAGTGTTTTATTTACATCCTGTGAATTGCGAAGTCATGTGGTTCTTTGTAATGATGGAAATGTCATGTGTAGACGCGCGAAAAATGTTTGTAAGTTTGTGAAAATTTGGAGCTTTCCCATCGTGCATTGGGGAACATGCGGCAAATCTCTAAGTCAACCTTTTCAAGTGTACTTAAAAGGTCCAACGGCTTTGGATCACAAGCGCGGAACAGGCCGGAAGGAAGTCGGAAGCAGAATGTAGGAAGACGGACGGAAACATAAATTTCACCAGAAATCCTAGCATTCCAACACGTAATGTTGCCTTGTCAAGACAAGAGCTGGATTATATGCATAAGGACTGTATCGAAAATATGAAGTGGTGACGAGCTAGCCCAGGAGGCTAAAAGCCACCCTAATAAAGAAAAAAAAATGTATCGAAAATCAGTTTACCACATATTTTTCTTTCAAGTCATATAAGAAAATAATGTTTTATTTAAAAAAATGATGATTCTTTACTGTAACTTGAACTTGAACATTACGAAGACCGTATGAAATTAATATTATTCTTTCGAGAATTGACGAATTTTTGATTAAACTCTTTTCACCAAGTTCCGGACAATTGTTTCATCACATTTTTTGGACGCCAAAGCCAAATTTTTGTTGAACTCCTATATATTCTCAGCTACTTTACTAGTGTTTTTGAAAACCCTCTTTACAAACGCCCAACAGCTTTCGATGGGCCATAGGTGAGGGCTTTTTACCGCATATTGCTTGCCATACCAGCCATTTTCGTCCAAACTGCTCCACTTGAATCGACCTGTCTGCATCGTTTACATCCTCTCCTACGACGGCAGCCATAATATTTGTAGACCTTGAAGGATTTTTAAGTCCTCTTTGACATAGGTCTCATCGTCCATCAAAATACTTGCATTCGGTCGCTCCAAAACACGCGAATACTTATTCTGGGCCCTTGTTACTACGCGTTGCTTCTGCTCTGCACTTTATTTGGCGATTTTCCACTACTTTTACTCCTTCGGGTTGTTCCGTTTCTTAATACGTTGAATCATTTCAACGCTGGTTTCCACCTCATAAGCCAAATCGCGTATCGACATTTGTTTGTTCTTCCGAATAAGTGCTACCACTTTCTGTTCCACTCCGAGGCTTTTGCCTCTTCCTGGTAGTTTATATAAAGAACAGTGTTCCCCAAACTTGATTATGATGGTTTTTAAACTCACGTGATGAATTCAAAAGCACTTCGCCAGTTGTCGCATAGTTACACCCTTTTCACGTAGTCTTGTGTAGAAAACTTAAGTTTTCACGTCTTTTTCAATGGACGACATTTTTAAAACGAAGAATTTAAACCGTGCACACAAATGAACAAACAGTGATGACTGTCAAACGCACAGCATGCTATAATGAAAACATTAAAAACAGCTCAAACCCTTTGTAGAATTCATTAAACCCATCACAAATACACGCGCACAACGCAAATGTACGTGGATAGCCTATTTTCGATACATTCCTTATAAGGTCCCCAAACCACGATGAACAGCAGCAAACTATTGCCAAGACTGGTGTAGGAAAGCTCTATACGAAGATGTAGACCATATACAGTTGCAGTTTAATGGATGACGAAACATACGTTAAAACTGACCTCAAACAAATGCCAGGACAGGAGTTTTATACCGGAAAAGATAAACTCAAAGTACATGACCATTTTAAGAAGAAGGAAATGTCGCAGTTTGCATCGAAATACCTGATTTGGCAGACTAGCTGCAACTGTAGAAAACGAAGTGAAACTTTTGTCGCAACAGACACCAACATTGGTGAAGTGTACAGGACTGAATGATTCCAAAAGCGTGTTTTGCCATATTTGGAGCAGCACTATGAAAAACCACCATTCTGGCCAAATTTAGCATTATACCACTATTCTAACGTTTGCATTAAAAATATTGTTTTTTTTCGGATGGTGATAAAAAAAAGCTAAGACAGATAATTGCTATTGATAAATTTCTCACGGAAGGTAAATATTTAACAAGAACATTCGTCATGGCGGACGAAAACATGTGTGTAGGCATGTTTTTGAGTTCTTTCTTCATTTAATTTATCAATTCCTCCTCAGTTGTCACGACAAAGTTGGAGTAGATCTTAGTAGTTGACCCAGAAATTTCCGACGGGACGCAGCTAGGGGGCGTTGGGTGGGTTCGCCGACTTGCGTTAGGTGGGTTCGCCACACCAATATTCAGTCACTCCATCACATCTAACGATGGCTTCGAATAGTGGGCCGATGCCAGATCCGGCCAGAACACCGCGTCTTGGTCCTTATGGTATTTCTTGATGAACGACACAACTACCGGCAGGCAATTCGTACTATAAATTTCCCCGTTCACGGCCAGTCCGGAGCGTAAAAAGAGCGGCTTTGGCATACCCTTCTCGCTGATTGTCAGCCACAACAGTACTTGCTTGGAGAACTTGATGTGTGAAATGAACTTCACCTCGGAGCTCACTTCCTTCGTGGGGGAAGTAAAATACGAAGTGCCCTGCCAGTCGTTGCCACCGCGACGTCGCGATTTACCGGGAAAATCAAATTGACCGTCTTATTCACCTGCTATCGCTACGTCATTGCCTGAAGCTCGGAAACCAGTGGACGCGACTTCCGCTTCCTGGCATGTATGTTCATGTCCGCCAGGTACTTTTTCACTGTTTGGCCGGTTGAACCGACCGACCTCTCGGCCAAGCGCACGCAGCGATGTAGCCACTTTTCCCTCGGTCTTCGTCTTTAGTATCCTGTGGGCCGGGCTTTCTTTCGATGCTCTGATTGTTGTCTTATAGAGCCAAGATGTTGTAGATGCCAGAACGGGCATATCTGGCATCCACAAAGTGCCGCACGATGTCCGTTTTCGACGCGGCGGGTGCCGTTCTTTGAACGCGCACACTTCTGAACGAAGTTGCCCTTGTTTTTGCCATCACGGTTAGAGTTCGACTGATGGAGCTGTCAAATTTTGTCTGCTGACTCAGGGGTTACTATGAATGATGCTGCATGGGTTTCATCAGTGCGGGTGAAGGTAAACCCATAAAAACTCGGCAATTTTTGTCCATTGTTTTTAATGCAAACGTTAAAAACGTGGTAGGATGAGCTCATTGCATGCATAAAATTGCTCCTTTAAATTTAGTTTTCATCCGAAAAAAAATCTCAAACAAACAGTATTTCGAAAGGAACCCAATCTACTAACAGTATTAACACTATCAAAGCCTATGCGATCCATGTAAACAAAAAAATATATCTGCTGGATAATATTTCACGGCATTATCTTTGAACGCGGCTCCACAATCGACCGTTTTCTTCGCACGTTTTTCCGGTGAAACACCTTGCACAACACGAAGAATTTCTACGTTTACTGCTTGCTCCTTTAGTTGAAACTTGTTAATAACAGAATAACATGGGGAATTTTATATTTTTACACACTTAGAAAATTTTACGGTATTCGGTAATTTTTTACCGAACTTTCAACAGCAGAACAATTCGGTAATCCAATTTGACGGATTTCGGTAAAATTTGACAAGTTCCAGTAATTTGTTTACCGGAATACTGTAAAATTTCACCGAAACCCGGTAAATTGGATTACCGAACGTTCAGCTGTTGAAAATTCGGTAAAAAATTACCGAACACTGTAAAATTTTCTAAGTGTGTAACAAACTATTCAGACTAATCTGCCAAATAACTCAGAAAGCGAAGTGAATGTTTTTTTTTCGCAACACGCACCAACATTGGAGAAGTATACAGGAGAGAATGCTTCCAAAAGCGTATTTTGCCATATTGGGAGCAGCACTATGAAAAACCAAAATTTTGGTCAGATTTAGTACCAATTTAGTACCACTATTCTTAAAACGGATGGTATGAGACTAGCTGGATACATTTTGATCTCAAGAACTTGAATCGACCGAGCTGCCCAGAACAACGTCCAATCGAAACTTATTAGGTCATGATGAAGCGGGAACTCAGAAAGACCAAAGTGAAAGTATAAGATGCAAATGACATGGGTAGGAAGTGGATAAAAAAAAGCGAGAGAAAGGTATCGGATACGCTGTAAATGTTATTATGGATGCCAGGAAGCGTAGGTGTCGAGAATTTTACCAAACAACCGCCAATAATTGATCCAATATATGTAAACTGAACTCCATCCATACGTAAAACTGCTCCTGCAAATTTAGTCTCTATCCGAAAAAATACATGAGATTTTCTAGTAAATTAACTGTGATTATCTATGATGAATGTTCCCATATTAATCTCATAATCTACATGCGGTGTTGATGGTTTCTGAGCCTTATTAAAAGAGATACTTATGAAATAATTTTGAGGAACTCAAAGGTATTTTTTGTTTAGAACTGTGCAACATTGACTTGCTCAGATTACTCTAGAAAATTTCTCTTACTATTCGATACCCTGGTTTGATCATTACATTTCAACAACCACTGGAACTGGAGACAGACGTTTTTGCAGATATTTTATAATGGAGACGCTCAACTTTTCACTAAACTACCCTTCAGCCATATCAAAGAACTTCTGTGAACAATCAAGTACGATTTAAATGTAAATAGAACGAATTGACCAGAGAAAATTGTAAATTGTAAATTGAGCAAATGACGAGAGAGATCAATCAGTTCTAAAAGAGCTTCAAATGGTTAGTTGTCAACCAGGAAGGAGGGTGCAACCAACCTCCGTTCCTCCCGGCTGAAGACTGTGTACCTGTAAATAAGATTGTATATTTTCCACGACTGTCGAGTTATAAGTTCGAGACACTGATGAAGTCTGCATCCCCCTTGCCTACCACGCATTGTGGTAGCTATGCAAGATATTGCCTGCTTGATCAGATGCCGTTTTTTCCTACGCTCAATGTCAACTATTTACTTCAAGTCAATTTAACAATATGAAGTGCTCTTACAGACCTATACTGCCTGTAACCGCATATCAGTCCCATATTGAAAAACAGCAAACCGAGAAAACGATCATTCAATTTAGGAAAGCATTTTTCTTGATTCAGCGTGTTTGGCGTACTTTTTCACTCTTTATTTTGGTAGTTTATTTGTAATAGAATACATTGGTTACTGTACAATCAAAATTAAATTAAAAAAATGTGATTTTGAGGAAAAAAACGCATTGGGACAAAATATGAAGTTACTTTGTCCATCAAGCATAAATGTAAACGCATACCAGTCCCATTCTGTTTGTTCAATAGCGTTCTGATGCGGTATGCTTTGCGTTCAAATATTACGTGAGACATTTTCCGACCATTTTAACTCTCCCTTCACCATGTAGTACATTCATAAGATATGATCAACACCCCTCCCTTTCCATGTAATGTGGCCAAAAATGTAGAATTATAAATTTTGAACATAAAAAGACGCGAAACCTGCTCCCGTTATTTAGCGTATTATGTAATATATGACCGACTGGAACGAGTTGAAAATTGCTGTTCTAAGCTTATGTTTCACGGAGATTTCACATTTCTTTACGAAATCAAAACGTCCTAGAGCTAATCATGAGTTACTTTGGTGATAGTGATGAAAGTTCTGTCTACGATTGTGAATTTGATGCGATGATATGAGCTGGTAGGTTATTTCTATCTAAAATCGTGAAAAATGCAAAGGTTTTGGTCGAATTTCACTTCTTTCTTGTCGGACAAGAAAGAAAGGGATCATGGCAATTTGATAATGTGAGCCAATTCTTATTTTCAAATGCAGATCAGTTTAAAAGCACTCTGGTGATAATGCATCATGTGGAAGTTTTTGTTTCATAAAAGCTGAAAAACTTGTGTCAGTGGATAATGATCCTCAAGGTGATGCAGCTTTATATGCTCCATCTTCAAATGCAGGTTAAGAGAAGGTCTGTGATGCATTGAATGGTGTTTCACGTTTTATGCATGCGTATCATGATTCAGACAGTAGCTTTTTGCCATAGAGACGGAATCAATGAACACCGGAATAAAAAATTCGAAAAAAAAAAACAATTTCGGAATCGTGACTTAACAGGAAAACGGCGCGGCGCCTTGCTCTTGTTGTAATTTTGGAGAATTTCGCATGCGTCAAAGAGCGCGGCCATTAGGATTCCAAAGATATATTATCGTGAAGTAAAGATCCCTGTATCTTCACTACAGTAACTCTGTAAAAGGGGAGGACTTGAAGTGCTGCGAATTATTCACAAAGAAACAAGAAAAACTCATTTTAGCTGACGACTGGAAGGTCAATTGAAAAAAAAGAGCCTACCTCGAGGCATTGACGCTGACAGGAAAAACCAATGAACTTAAAACAATTTTACCATTGGTTGAGGAAGAGAAGAAGAGATCTTCAATTGAATTGTCTCAAACTGGACAAACGGGAGACTGATTGGTAGAATGGCTTTTTATTCCAATATTATTCCTGTTTACAATTACATTTTTTGCTTAATTTATTTTTTGTTATGCCTCTAAGAAGGATTATACATTTGAGAAATACAACCATAATTCTAAAAGGTGTTCAATATTTCTATTTTACTGCCACTTCTAAAACGGGACTCATATGCGGTTACCCAAGTAACACACAAAACATCTTTTTAAATCGATTTATAATCAATATGTTGTTTACAAGTATTATAAGTGAAACATTAAACAATTATTGTCTTGTAGCAGTTATGTTTTTGTTTCCTTAAAACACACTATACTTGAAGTACTTCGAAATATAGATCTTTCGTTCTCACACCGTTACAAAACATTATCAACACAAACTTTTTCGTTATCTATTTTTCTGTTCATTAGATTGCGATGTGCATGTTTTTGAACAGTTTTTGAAATGTTTGGGTTCTCTGTCGTAAGTAGAATAAAAAAGATTAGCAGTTAGTTTTTGTTCACACTCGGTGAAACCAAGCACGTAAATTGAAAGTGGTGTTTTTAATGTGACTTTCGGATGTTTACATTTTTATATACTAATAAATTGATCGCCAGTTCTTGACGTTAAGGTTGAAGGATTCATCATCAATTTTCAGTCATCATCAAATATTCGAAAGCAGTTTTTTCGTTCAAAATCAATACATAGTTCGTGATGTATTCTGTGTTCTGCTAGCCAAACGGACCACAGTGAATACATCTTTCAGAACAATATCAAACGAAAAACTGCTTTAGATTTTTCGACGGAAAAAATGAATCCTTCAACAAATAGTGAAATGGACTCACCAGAATTTTCGACGCATAAAATTTTGTGGAAAAAATAAAGAAATGGGCATTTCTACAAACAAAATAAAATATTGATAAAGAACATAGCGCAGGGAACTGCATAAAATAGTAATTACTCAACGCCAGTTGAAAACATCAATCAGTTAACAATTACTATACCTTTGGAACCAGAGACTTCATGTTATGGAAATGAAAAGTTTAAAGCTTTCAATAAAGATTATGAAACAAAAGATGAAATTAATGACAGTAAAATTGAGTCCGATGAATGTTCATTTGAATCAGATCCGCAGGAGTTTTGTAATGATATCAGGAAGTGGGCAAGTTAAACATGCCGCTTTAAATGATCTTTTGATAATAATAAAAAGTCATGTACCGGACAATGTGCTACCCAAATGTGCCAGAACTTTATTGCAAACACCACGTTCAACAGAAATTGACATGGATGACCGCCTTGGAGGACAATATTGGCATAATAGCCTAAAAAAAGTTCTAATAGAAAGTTTTTCTACTATCACTCATATTCCAAAGACCCTTTCTTTGAATGTCAATATTGACGGATTACCAGCATTCAAAAGCTCTTCTTCCTCATTTTGGCCGATATTGGTTAATATACACTAACTAAGGGATAGTGTACCTCCACTTACTGTAGAAATATTTTGTGGAGCAAGTAATACATAGAAAATAATGATATAATTGTACTTTACTTAACCATGATGTTTTTTGTTACAGATAAGCCTAAAGATGTTAATTTATTCCTAGAGCCATTTGTCGTGGAAATAAACGATGTTTTAAAGCAAGGCATAGTTTTTGACAAAAATAAAATACAAATTAAATTAAGGTGCTTTATTTGTGACACGCCTGCCCGCTCAATGCTTCGAGGTAAACCATTGAAAAAAAAACTTTTCCCTTACCTACTTTATTTTAATTATTATAGGTGTGATTGGCCACAATGGATATAATTCATGCCTAAAATGTGTTACGGAAGGAGAATACTCCTATGCATTCAGAACCATGATCTATCCTGAGACAGAGGCACCTTTGAGAAATGACAATGATTTCAGATCACGTGTTTATGAAGGTCATCACAAAAACATTACTATTTTAGAGTCCATTACTGGCTTGGATATGGTGCGTGATTTTCCAATTGGTGATGCCTTACACCTTATTGACTTAGGGATTACGAAACGTTTTTTAAATGGTTGGAAATGTGGGTCCCTCAACAACCACGACTTTAAATGGTCGGCGCAAGAAATTAATAGTGTCTCAGCTTTTCTGCAAAGTTGTAAATTACCTAGAGAGTTTAAACGACCTGTACGTGGCTTGGACCAAATTGCACGTTGGAAAGGAACCGAATTTCGAACTTTCTTGCTATATCTTAGTCCTATAATCGTAACAAAGTTCTTTACAAAAACTGATATATCTGAACATTTCCTGACCTTCTTTTGTGCTATACAAATTTGTTCCAGACACGACCAATCTTCTGAAATTTATTCTGTTGCCAGAAGCCTTATCAAAGATTTTCTAGAAGGAATCAAAATTTTGTATGGCCCGCAAATGTTTTGTAGTAACATTCACAATTTATCTCACTTGTTTCTTCATCTTTATCCAACTCATCAGAGGCCTATTCATTGATTGATTTTGGAAGCTTTTGTGTAGATGCGAGTTCAGAACCAGATCGATGGATTTTAATAGATTACTGCAAAATAGTTTCAGTTCAATATATAGTACACAATACTACAAATGGTTCAACAGAATTGTATGGAAGCCCTCTCCGTAATGTTTTTGATTTCTTCAAAAAACCTGTGCGTTCTTCTTCACTGTACATCTTTGCATCAAATTTAAGAAAGAATGTCAGTAGCTTTTACAAACTAGACCAAATAACATGTAAAATGGTTAAAATCAACTGCAGTGACAACAATTTTCCAAAATCAGTTTTTCTACCCCTTGTTCATACATTAATGTAACAATATGTTGTAATTTTATCTATCCGTCATGATATCTCGAATAAAAGAATAAAACATTAAATAAGAACATGAAACAAGTTTATTTCTCATTAATTCCATTTCAAATGTAAAGAAAAACAAAATAAAAACAAAAACGCTCAAATCAATGTTTCACAAAGCTATTTGGAATGTTGTGACTCTTCTTCGGACGTACTGACAGTATCAAGATGTATATCCCCAAGGTTTGATTGATTCCCTACAATTCTACGTTTTCGTGAACAAGTTGCTGGCTGATTCTGGGGTCCTCTAAGGAATCGTTGTATCTTAATATTCTTTTGACGAAGGAATTGGCCAAAACACTTATCGTTAGCTTCAGCAGTATGTACGATATCAGCAGCACATACAACGCGTTGTACAAAGGACACAAAATACGGAAACGTTGATTTAAAACTTCGATTGCGGATAACGGGGGATTCGGCATTTTTTCGATTGTTTCCTTTCCATGAGAATTGCGAGAGAATGGTTGGCAGCAACAGTTTTCTAAGAAACGTTTTGAAGAAAGGAGTGCCCTCCCGTTTACCAGTTAATGAATACTGGCTATCAAAATATCTAAAACAGCGGTCTTCATATTCTTTCATTTTGAGATTTCCCTCAAAAATCGTGAGCTGAACTTTCTCTTGTTCCCGATTCTTCTCATGCGTGAATGTTGCAGAACTTTTTGCATTCATAGGTTTATTAAAATTTGATGAAAATACGAGCACTTGTTCCAACAAACCTTCCATCCTTGTTAGTTTGGCTTTAATTTCTTCCACTTCACTCAATCTGATGTTTTCTTCAAGAATGATTTCAGGTTCCGTTACAGTCATCTGCTCATTTGATGTTTCTTGAATTAGTTCGGCATTAGGAATAGTCGAACTATCCATCGATGTTCCTCCTACAATCTCGAAACAATCATATCCCAGCGATATGTACTGTTTTCCGTTGTGGCCATTGACAATATTGACGGGCTGAATCTCGGACTGAAACATATTCGTTACCTGAAAAGCACAAATAAATATATTTAATTGAATTTATGATGCAACTCACTATAAATAACCTGCTACAATATGTTCCTGATCGAACTCCCTAGGACTTTCTCAATAAAATTGTGAACTTGATTGATTTTGTTTGCTACACAGCCATTGCATCTTACTCACATTTAAGATAGCACAAATTTACACATATCGGCTTTATACAGCGGATAAGAAAAACCTCTAAGACTTTCTCATTCAAAACAGCAAGAAAACAACATATTTTGGTTGAATTTTCTTAGATTCAAGTAGTTTCATGCGAATGTATCAGAATGTTTTACTCATTTACTGAGTTATACAGTCAAAACATTTGAGTTTTGTACAACGACCGTGTTTAATTTATCATTTTCATCAATCATTATTCGACATAAATTTTTCATTAGGGACAAACTAACAAATGTAAACAATAGCTTTTTCCATAAATTCCTCATAATACAAAATCTACTGATGCATGTCACTAGTTCTACCGAATAGACAACACTTACTTTTCGAAATTCTCGTGCTGGTATAATGAAGCGAATTTTTAATGTCTAGTAATTCGCGGAAGAAGACATTGTTTGCGTTTGTCAGTTAGGTCCTAATAAAAAGTCTTTGTCGAATTGAGTAAGTTTCACATATCGTATACGAGTATACTCTCACCAAATTCTAACCACAGGCGAAACCTGAGAAAATTCCACTAATACAAAGGGATAATCTTTTCTCTTTGTTTGAATGTATTCTTAAGAATAAATTATAAATTATTGCATGAATTATTGCACATTGTATTGCGATCACCTCGCGCTACTGTCGGCACTATCTTAGAGTTAAGAAAATTGTAGGGAGTAGGGATAGGGAGATAGGGGTAGCATAATAAACACATCGTAGTGTAAGACCGTTTATGAAAAGTATGGACGACTGTCACAGCAAAATTCCAATCCAACCGTCAAAACTCGTTTCAATCAAATTGCAATGGTTAAACAATAAAATAAACTCTAACAGTATTCGTATGCAAAGTCTTGAATGCCAATTTCTTCCAAAGCTTGTGGCCTACCATGCAAATCCGTGACACAAACGGGTAGTGGATACTTTCCCCTAAACGTTGATGTCATCATGGGCGATCTAATAATTTTCAAAGCAAGGCCTTAGCGCTTTGTTTACAATACATCTTTTGAAATCAAAGCATTCTAGTGACTCTATTTTATATTTTTTCCATTTGTGATCGATTGGAACGAGTTTTGATTGTTCTTGAATTTCGTGATTACAGTCGTCCACACTTTTATTTTAGGGCAGTTGATTTCATTGTAATGTTTTGTTCTGCTGCAATATTTTGATTTGATAGAGATTATTGACAAAACAAAATGTGCACTTACATCAGAATCCGTGGACTGGCCCAATTGTATTGCCTGTACAGTAGCGTTGGGAGTTGTTGTTGTTAACAAAGTAACATCCTGTTCTTCCGAATGACTTCGAATTTCTTGAGACTGAAGGTGAGTTGATGGAGTATGTATGATACCTGGATTGGTAGCGGATGAGTCCAGACCCAATGAGGCAAAGTTATATGCTTGAAGTGTTGAGTTCAGAGTGTTAGAAGTCGATGGCTCATTTGGAAACGATGCTGAAACCTGCACAGACTTACGTGCAGGATGTTGTTGTTGATTGACATGTACCCTGTTGATTGTTTGGTCTACGGAGATGTCATTAGGTAGAAGTTTTTTAGCAGCTACAAATCCATCAGGTTCCTTGAATGGTATGTAAAGAGCTAAATTGAGGAACTAATGCCATTTGACCTTAAACAACAACTTACCTTTACTGGTTTATGAGGTGGAATTAAACTGTAAGCCTTAGACTGAAATTGCAATTTCTTTTTTGGAGGGCGTCCACGAGTTATTTGTTGCTGGACGGCATCTTCGGAATCCGTGATTTGCTCGAGTCTTGTAATCACATCCTCTGCTTCACGATAGTTTTTGGATCGACCAACAACTTTACAATTTTGTTTTATCCATGACACATTTGGATTGCTGGTGGCATTCGTCGAAAGGGAAATGAAATTATTTGGAGGAAACGAAACATGATCACCTTGAACCCAACCTGAAGGTACGATTGATAAAAGAGGCTTGGATTTTTTAGTTTTTCTTGTCTGGACTACACAAAACACCATGTTTATTAATTCCTGAACCGTTCTACAGAAAATACACTAGCCAACTACAAAAGAATGTTTGGATAATAAAGGCTTCTGATCAGAATGTTCTTTTGATGTTTTAGTAATGTGATAATTGAGTATGAAGATAAACACGTTTCGGATCAAGTTGAATAAAAGGTTTTTTGTGAATACATAGATGCCTCGCAGTTGCCAAACGGCTTTGGTTTGTTTTCGTGCATCTTGTTTTTAAGTATTGTACGAGTAGTTTTTTTTACTTAAAACCGGTCAACACCAGAGTTTCAAACCTATCCTATTATTCATTCGTGGGAAAAATGGATGAGTGTCAACATTTTAAACGGCGAATCTTTTCATAAACAGCTCATTCATACGAATTGAGGAGCAAAGTATGTAAATGATTGTTTTTTTTTTGTATCAACATACAAATCAAATATGGCAAAAAAAGGCAGTCAAAATCACTGTTCACAAAGAAGGTTTTGCCTAAATGGAAACGTGGCACTTAAATATTTAAATTTACACTGCAGTCTACAAGTATTTTCTACTTCTCAAAAGTGTTTATGCTATTGCATGTTTTTCACTATGACTGCCACAATTGACAGTGGAAAAGAAAATAGATAAACTACCCGTTAGTGACGGTGACCGTCCATGTCATCTTTTGTATATAGGATGACATACGAGAGAATATGATAATGTGATGTGGTATGTGATACTTGCCGTTTTAAATTCAACAACCTTCATTATTATTTAAAAAAATATATGTATACTTTTGTTTAGATAATAAATAGTTAAATTGTTACAATATTTATCTCAGCTTTCTTCTTTCATCATTTGCTAAACCGAGTGATCGGAGAGTTAATAGATTGGTTTCTTCTCGAAATAATGTCTGCTTACGGTAAATAATAATGACAAATATACCAAACTGTATTTTCTTCTCAATCTGGAATGTAAAAAAGGCATGAGTTTAACACAAAAGACAAAGAACCATATATTTGTTGGACACTATTTACTAGCTCATAATGATAATAATCTTATGATCTTACTTAACAAAAAAGTTATTTGATTTGGAAAGTCAAGTCATGTCGAAAGATCTGATAAACCGTCGAATGTTCCAAGTATAATAAATTCTTTTAGCTGGCAGTTTAGTTTTGTCTCATTTGGCGCCATACTTAAATATTCTTTTTGCTTTTGTTTCTTGTGACCGACAAGATCAAAATGAAAAATATATTCAATGTCTATAAATGGAATTTCATTAATTTCAGCAGGCGAACTTCTTTTCGCCTTTAATTAAACGATTATATATGGATGCTATTGATACTTTTTTTAGAGAACATTTGTTGAAATGATTTCATAGTTCACGATTCAGCTGTCTTTGTTTCGTTCGAAGGTGATGTTGTTAGTTAGTTGTTAGTTTGATGTAAGTTTCGGTTTGGTTAGTGTATAAATAATGTTTCGTTATACAATCGTATAGCAATGCAGTTCCATTGATACTAACTGTATAGTTTAAGTAATGTTGAATATTACATCAAGGAAACTTCTAAGAGTGCTATATGTTTTTTAACCCAACATCCTAGAGATGTTTTATAGTCTAAATCTTTTGCGCTTTTTCAGTAGTGTAGATGTTTAATTATGAGGCATTTTTACTTCAAATACTTCCTCAAATATGTCGTTTAAATGTATTATTAGCTACTATTTAACAACATGTGTTAGGCTTTGTGCACAAACTACGTAACGCAGAAAAACAGGATTTTGGACCCCCTCCCCCCCCCCCTATGTAACAATAAGTAACGCAAGACCAGACTCCCCCCCATTAATTACGTAACGCTCACGGACACCCCCCACCCTATTTCTCAGTTGTTATAAAATCATCACAAAAACTGTTTTTTTGTTGTTTTTATGTTTTATTCTAATATACTTGAAATTAGTAAAGGTTGCAATCATCATTCAATTATTTTCATTTAAGTAACTTAAAGCTAATATAAAGATTACGAAAAACATTGCACTCATTGTACTGTATTCAAACTGTTACAAATATTAGTTCAACAAGTTTATTCAAATGTCTTTAAATTATTTAAAGAATCACAAAAAAAGTTTAATTCATATCATTCCAATCAACAGTATTCTATGCCATGCACAATATTAACCTATTGCAATTATTGTAATTGTTATAAAAAAATATTATTAATTATATTTTTACATAGGTACTATTCAGAGTTTTCCTTTTGATTCGGGCAGTGCATAAATAAGAGCACGCTATGTGCGACTAAATCATGACGGCAGAAACATAGAACAACAGACACAGTGACAAGTTCATTTGATGTCAGCCTACATGAGTAGAATCAACATTTCTTGTGTATTTAATCAAACCACACATTGTTTTAGTTAAAGTTTAAAGTTTTAGTTAGTTTAAAATATATTTAAGCAACAATTTTTTTGTTCGAATCCAAAATTGTTGGTAAATTAACATTTCTAACAGAAATCTTTATTGAGTCAACAAAATTATATTGTTGAACCAACAATCAACAAAACATTTAACTTAATTTCTTATTATTTCAAAGGTTCTAATATATAAAAAACATTTTTTTTTTCAATCCAACCGCTTTGGTCGAATCAATGCAAAGGTGCATAGATTCCAAGAAGCTAATTTTTTTATTCAACAATAAATGCTTTTTGTTTTCAATAGAAGCCTCTTTTGCAGCGTTTTAAGAAACAAAACAAAATTGTTGTTGGTTAAAAAATTAAAACGATATTGTTTGAATAAATAAATATTATGGGTAAGTCATGAGTCAACAACGAAACTTGTTGAACCTATACAGAACAATATATTTCTCAGCGTGTAGATGTACAATTTATGGAAAATTGCGCCAATTGGTGATGCAAACCATCATAAGATACCTTTCGTTTAGTAGATCACATTTAAATAGTACACTGAAAATTAATTTTTGTTCATATTACGATCGAAGGTAGGACTAACAAATCTATTCGATGTTTCCTGCAACGAACCTGATTTTTACTTACCACGAAGCTTCCTTCGTATAAAAAGCCACACGCGCAGCTGTCAAAAGCACAAAGCATTTTTTGACACAATAAGAACATTCGTTCATTCTACAAAAAAAAAACAAAGAGGTACGAGTAATTTGTTGCTATTAAAAAAAACTTTACCAGCTCAAAATATAATTAAAAGAAAGGGCAACCACGAGGAGTTGTTTTGCTCTTCAGTGCAATATGAATGTTTCATATAATTTACGAGATATTTGTTCTATGTGCATAATCCATGTTTACGAAACGAGGAAAAGCTAATTAACGAAAATAAATTTTCAGTGTGCATCTCCATTTATCGAAGCTTTAGAATTTGGTCGGAAATCAAAATATAGACTTAATCCATTTATCTTAAAACTTCAGATGCATCACTTACCAAAAAATTTGTTTCTATTATGGCTATTCCCATAAGAAACACATGCGATTGGCCATGAAAGGAACCAAAATTTAAAACTATGGCGATAATTGGTGCAGTGTACCAGTTATGGCAAACGTCATTAATAAAACAAAAACAAAGTTTTGGCTCATTTCTATATTTTTTCTTCAAAATATAGATTAAAACCATTCATTTGACGTATTGAAAATGGGGTTTTCCCAGAATTTTTAAACATAGTTCTCAACTAGTATGAATTGAGTCTTATCTACTTGATGTAGAAGAAGATGTACGCACATCATCCTGAAGCACCAAGAATAGACAGTAATGTTTGCTAGAATGAAAGATATGAAGTGAAAGTGTTGAAAGTCGTCAGTGTACGGTAGGTTGGAAATAGAATAGAAGTATTGAAAATTGAGCGAAAGTGCATGGGTAAAGTAGTACTCGAACCAAGGACGTTGCTATTGCCTAACATACCTCTGCGGGGTAGGTCAAGGCACGGATGAATCCGCCTCCTCAACAGGCTTTACTACTTACTACTTGCTACTTTGCTTGGCACACAGGAAATTTAATTGATGCAAAATGGTTATTCACTTTTGTTTTTTTTTTCTTCAAATTGGTTATTTTGTTACGTAACGATTTTAAAACCCCCCTCCCCCATATGTCACAATAAGTAACGGTTGTTCAACCCCCCTCCCCCCCCTTCATGCGTTACGTAATTTGTGCACAAAGCCTTACTTGGGTACTTCAATAATGGGACTCATATACGGTTACTTTCAAGATGGGACACACCGACCTGATATTTTTCCCACATTTTTTGTATCTAACTGCTAAACTTTATTATTGCATTCGAAAATATGATAAAAAATAAGGCAATTGCGCAACATAACTCAAAAACGTCAAAAAGTAATATGGGACTGATATGCGGTTACAGGCAGTATAGCGGGAAATAAATGAATATAAAATAAATAAACGACAAAATAAATGAATGAATGTAACGACAAAATGATTCTCTTAGTGAGAGTAACTGGAGCAACACGCATATCAATGAATATGTATTGAAAGCACATATCTCGGGTTTTTTTTCATTAGGGCGAATCTAACATTGAGTGATCCGGAGAGAATCTCCCTCTCACTCTCTTTCATTTATTACAGTGCCATGATAAAGCTTTCGAAGGATTCTTTAAAACAGATCAAAACACAACAGTGCTGGCTATCATATTCTACAAATAGTAGAATGAAAAATGTAAAGGTGATTGCAATGTGAAAGAAAGAGAAAGTAATCAAAGAGATTCTCTCAATGATAGATTCGCCCTAATGGGAAAAAAAACCCCTAGAAATGTTCATGAACGGTTCATTCACTTACAGCATGTGTGTGTGACAAGATTCAATTGTTGGTCTCGTCTTCAAAGGAAATAAATATAAAGACGCAATTCACCGCCAGACTGTCTTTCCCCGTGGACGTATTGTTGTTGCGTAAGGCTTCAATTTTTTGTTTGCTTTCAAATTGGTACTGCTAGGAATACATGAGACTGATTCCACGCCAAATCGGTCGGTCACCAAACTCAACTATCTTCGATTTTGATGAAACTTGGTACACGTCTTCGGTATGTTGAAAAAAAAAATCCACTGGTGTTAAGATTATTTGGATTCAAGAGTAACTTTTGAGATGGGTGTATGTTTTTGAGTTGTAGAGAACTAAAAAGGCTTTGTAAAAAAAATGTACGCTGAAAAAAAAAATTGTTTTTCATAAAGAAAAATCGAAAATAAATACTAAAAATCAAATATAAAAAAAACATATTTTTTAATATTTTTCAAATTTGTTTTGTGGAAATTTGAGAAAAAAGACACGTTTTGAAAAAATTTTAGGATGGACGCTCTTATAATAAAAAAGTTTTTCGAAGAGCGAACTTTGGTGCATATTTCAAATTTTGGTTATTCATTATTATAAATGAAAATTAATTATACAATATGATTTTGGAGATCACTAAAAACAATAATGATGATAATGATAAATCACCTGAACGCAACCGTTTTCGAGATTTTTCGGATTTTATTTCAATAGAATGAAAAAACCTCAGAAAATTCGCTCTTTTCTTAAGTTAATCGAGATTTCCACCAGAAATGATAAATTTTCCAAGATCTTCATATTATAACGTTCACATTACTCTAATGTCCTCTTTTCTTTTGATATCAGGATGATAAGAAGACTCATTTGAAAAGAACAAGATAAATAGCACTATTGTTTTAATATTGCAATCAATATATTTATAATTGTTTTATGGCTGTATCGGTCGGGCCGCTCAGAGAATGAAGGGAGCGAATTTGCTAAAGCGATGAAAGTAACAGCGAGATAGATGTCGCAGGGGCGACAAGTGTGAAATGGACAGATGATGAAATTATGCGGAGGGTCATATAGAAGAAGCATATTAATCGAACTGCTGACTATTTTGCCGTTGGAGCAACGATGTTAGAGGTCGGGTGTAGTGTGTGAAAACTACACTCCGAACAGTTCGGTGATGTAGCGATGAAAGTAACACATATTGTTTAAGGTAGGTAGACAAATAGCAGCTATAACGTATGTCAGGTATATCTTCTCATAAAAAAAACAGCTAATGTACGCTGCCTGTAAACTACCAGAGATGTTTTATACCTGCATTTCCAAAGGTACCACAGCCAATATATATGCTCATACATAGTCGCATTCATCAGTAAAATCTATCTGAGTGAACTGAAAATGGAGTTTAACATGAAGAAGTGTTGTATGCCGTTTCCCACTAAACGGTGCTCAAAAAACCTTCGCAAATTAACCGAACAAAATGTCAAAAAACTCAAGTTTATGGGCAAAACACATTTGGACACTTCTTTCATGATTTGTGATAATTGTCGTTTGCATTTAAATAGAACGGAACAATCCCATGCTGCAATTTCGGAGCCTAGTGAGAAACCATCAATTACTAACATTATGGATCCACAACCATCTACATCACGGCAAGTAGACTTGTATGGTCTCGAGGAAACGCCATCGGCAATATCATTAATGTCAGTGCCATCTGATAGCAGTGTGCAAGATTATTCAAGGCGCCATAATATTGAGCTATTTAACAAGGGCGTAGCTGGAATCAACGTTTCGCCAATATCGGCTAAAAAGTTCCTGAACGTAAATTATGCCCGCAAAAAGTTCAAAGATGTTTCAAACGGCATTCGGACACACATATTTGGGGATCAAGCGGAGGAGGATGACCTGGAACAATTGAAAGTGAAAGCAGCCGAATATGACGAAATAATCGCGCAGCTAAAGGACCGGTATGCTGATCCAGAAACTTCGAGGGACGATCAAGTAAGGATACTTTCGGTTTTACCACAATCTTGGACAAATCAAAGAGTAATGGCAGAATTTGGAATAACAAACAAGTACATCGTATCACAAGCTAAATTCCTTGCAAAGCACGAAGGTGTTTTAGCTGCCCCTAACGAAAAGCTGGGACACGGTCTGAACCCGGAAATAAAAAACCAAATTTTGCAATTTTACGACAGTGATGAGATTACACGAGCAACCCCTGGTATGAACGACTACGTTTCAGTGAGGAGTGAAGGTAAGAGGGTTCATATTCAAAAGCGCCTTTTAGTTTGTTCATTAAGAGAAGCTTTCATTAAATTTCAAGAGATGCATCAAAATGCTGTTGGGTTTAGCTCTTTTGCAGCACTAAGACCAAAGCATTGCAAATTACTTGGCAGCACAGGTTCTCATAACATTTGTGTTTGCACCATTCATGAGAACATTAACTTGATGCTTCATGGTCTTAGAAAATATTCATTCGAGAATGATTATAAATTGTGTTTTAAAGAAATATTATGTAGCTCATCAACTAGAACTAAAAAATGTTACCTCCGTGAATGCGAACGATGTCCAGGCTCTTCAGATTTTGAGAGTAGTTTAACAGACAAATTAGAAAAACGTGGTTTAGTTGAAATATCTTTTGAGCAATGGATTTCAACTGATAGATGTAGTTTAGAGACACTTTTTAAACCAATTGATGAATTTATTGCTTATTTTTGTGAAAAGTTGGAACAATTAGTATCCCACGATTTTGTCAAATCTCAGCAGTCTAGTTTCTTGAGAGATTATAAAAGTTGTCTTAAAGACGGCGAAGTAATAATAATTTGTGATTTTTCTGAAAATTATTCATTTGTTTTTCAAGATGCTGGTCAAAGTAGTTATTGGAGTAATGAGCAAGCCACTATTCACCCTTTTGTCATTTATTACACGGAATCTGGAATACTTAAAAATATCAGTTTCATTGTTATCTCAGAAGTGTTGAAACATGATACGATTGCGGTGCAGGTGTTTATTTCAAAACTAATAAGCTTTTTGCAAACAAAAATTAAAGTAAAGAAAGCTACGTTTATGTCTGACGGGGCAGCATCCCAATATAAAAATAGGAAGAACTTTGCAAGCCTTTGTAAGTTTAAAAAGAAATACAATATTGATGCTGAATGGCATTTTTTCGCAACATCCCACGGTAAGGGACCTTGCGATGCAATTGGTGGTACATTAAAACGAATGGCAAGATATGCAAGCCTTGCTGTACAACATGAACACCCTATAAAAAGTGCATTAGAGTTATTCGAATGGGCGAACCAAAAAAGTGATGATTGTTTAACAAAAATATCGTTTTGTTATGTATCACATGAAGAGTATGAACAGGGGGTAGCAGAATGGAATGAAATTTACCGACAGACTAAAACGATTGCAGGTACACAAAAGTACCACTCATTCGTTCCAATTTCAGAAAACGAAGTTTTTGTAAAACTGTTTTCGAATGACGAAGAAGGCAGGATTCATAATATATATAAAAGCAATCAATAGTTTATATAATGTTTATGTAATATTATCAATGACCGAGACTAATAAATGGTATATATAAATATAAATCCAACCATAATTCATTATTTTTGTCTTATAACTTTAAGTGAAGCTTTTTCAATCGACGAGCTGTTAAGAGTAAGTAAGAGGCACATACATGTGTTTAAAAAAGGCTAAAAACACAAGAGAAACAATCGTTAGCTATTGTTGTTTTAATATCACGAGTAATTTATGAAAAGGGCGTATTTTTTGAGGTTTTGAAATTTTATTGAAAGAAAATCAGAAATATCTTGAAAACGGTTGCGTTTACGTGGTTTATCATTTTGATCATTATTGTTTGTAATGATCTTCAAAACCATATTGTAACATCAAAATTTATTTATTAGAATGAATAACCAAAATTTGAAATATACACCAAAGTTCGCTATTTGGAAAACTTTTTTATTATAAAAGCGTCCATCCTAGAGTTTTTTTTAAAACGTGTCTTTTTTCCTCAAATTTCCATACAACAAATTAAAAAAATATTAAAAATATGTTTTTTTAGATATTTTATTTTTAGTAATTATTTTTGATTTTTCTTGATGAAAAAAAAAATTTTTTTTCTGTGTATATTTTTTTAAGAAAGCCTTTTTAGTTCCCTACAATTCCCTTATATAAAGTTTTTCTCTAAATGTAATGGTTTTTGAACTACGATTTTTCAAGTAAAATGTTGGAAAAAACACATACGCCCATCTCAAAAGTTACTCTTGAACCCAAATTATCTTAACACCAGTGGATTTTTTTTTTTTCCAACGTACCGAACTCATGTGCCAAGTTTCATCCAAATCAATGATGATCGGGTATGATTTTTGGGATTTCCGGCACATTCTGGATGGAATCCCTCATGAGCTATTTATGTCAGATAAATATTGTTCATTATGTTTTTTGTTGTTGGATTTGCAGGAAAATTGGCTGAATTTCAGCGAGGACAAGCAACTATTCTCCATGAACAAGGTCTGACTCTTCGGGAAATTGTTAGAAGAATAGGAAGGAGTAAGGATGTCGTGCATAATTACCTACGGTTGGGTAAGAAATATGCCAGTAAGAAGCGACCCGGACGTCCGTCTCTTCTGAAACCGAGAATGAAGAGGGAAATCACACGACTTCCAGTACGTGAAAGGCTGTGTCCAAATACCATCAAAGCCGAAATGAATCTTCCTTTGTCCAATTGTCGGATTTGTCAGATTTTGAGTGAAGCTCCCAATATTTCCTTTAGGACAACGGCACCTGGTGCAACACTTCTTGATCGTCATTAGAAGGCCCGATTTGCCTTTGCTGGAAAATACCAGTTCTGGGAGGATGAGTGCTCTAATGTGGTGTTCTGTTTTTAAAAGAAGTTCTAACTAGATGGGCCGGATTGTTTCAGCAGTCGCTGGTGTGATGTAAAGCAAAACAGGTCAACTACAGAGAAAAGGCATTTTGGTGGAGGTACCGTTATGATTTGGGCAGGATTTAGCGTATTTGCAAAGACACCCGTTTGTATTATTTCAAAACGGATGAACTCGGAAATGTATTGCTAGCTTCTGGAGGAAGTTCTTATTCCATTAGATGATAATGAGATGGATGAGAACATGATCTTTCAACAGGATAACGATTTTTGTCATGCACCGGCAGCAACAAAAAAAACTGAGAACAGCAGCAAGCCGTGCTTTGAAACTGACGTGCTTTGTTTTTGCTGCGTCGTTTTCGCGAAAAAATCAAACAATAATTCGTAATTTAACTTTAACTAACAGTGAAATCATAAAATATCCGCGTGCTTTGGGAAACCTGTAGTGAATACAATCGTTTCCCACCCGAAATGTGTGAGCGTCGGTAGTATTTCCACATTTTGTGGTTTTTTGTGCTGCGCCCCCGCACCCGGAAGAGGAGTTACATCAGCTTAGTTTTGTTTATTAGTGGTAATATTGTGACATCCGGACATAAATGACCAACTTTGAGCGTTTGTCCGCTTTGTCGCGAGTGAATCGATGATTATTAGCAGTTTTGAAGTTCGATATAGAGTGGCCTCGTATCGGGCATTTGATTATTGGCAGAGTGTGGAGTGCAAAAAAAGAAGACCAGTGCGTGAAGAAAACGGCCATTTGCTTATCAGAAGCAGCAAACGAAGACAATGCGCATGCGTGCGGGAAAGGCTGCCACATAATTTCAGATGCGTTCACCATGTGGTGTACAGAGTTTTCTAATGCAGGTTACATATATAACGGGCGGTTTGGCCACGTTAATTTTTGCGCTTATTTTGTCGGGAGTGCATGAAATTAATTACGAGGCAACGTCGAGAACTTTTATGTCTACGAATAAACAAGAGAGTGTAACGAAGGAAGCGGCAATTGGTGAGATGTATCTGACTAGAACTATATAACGTCAACCTTATTTTTAAATAATACCAAATACGTGCCTGGTTTAATAAAAAAAAACATATATTATGAATCACTAAATACGCGTCAATCAAGCATTGCACATACGCTTGATTGAAAGTTTCAGTATGTCACTACTGGAGCGGGGCTTATTGTGTACGAAGATAGCTTCAGAATGCTTGCGTTCTTGAAATGGGCTATTGGAGTCGCGGTAGAGCTGTCACCTTCTAATCCCCGGATTTAAGCTTTTTGCAACTGTAAACAGCAAATATGAAACAGTTGCAGGAAGATTCTATCCATAATACCGCTGCCAGACAGTGGGAATTAGATTGTAAACACACACACACGCACCGGCAGCAACAAAAAACTTCTTGGACTTCCATAACATCCCTGTGCTTGAATGACCGGCATGCTGTACCGATTTGAATGCAATCGAGAATGTTTGGGGCTTGCTTTCTCGTAAAGTTTATGGAAAAGAAAGTATGACACGGTGAAAGAATTAAAGTTAGCGATTTAGGATGAAGGTCTAAAATTGATCCGAATGAATTGAAATCGTTCATTTCTATGCTAGACGTCTGCAAGAGGTTATCTCTAAAAACGAAAATGCTACACATTACTAATTTGTTTCTTGAATGGAAATTCGATAAATAAATGATACTGTTGAAACATTTGATCTTGCCTTTATGTTTATTTCCCATTAGAAAAAATACACTTTGGGATTGTAGTTTGTGTTGCTGCTTATTTCCCGCACTATATATACTTTCTCTTAACATATTTTTTTCTACCAGAAATAACTGTCCACTCATTGGTTTGCATGTTGATAAGAAGGATATTTCCAATTTTTCAAACATTATAATTGATTACGTGCTTCATGCAACAACAAAAGACATGATTAGTTCAATGTATGGTTTTGTTGATTATCGCTGAATTAATGTCATATCTGGTACACAGGCTGAATGAAGCGGCTAGGCCGATATTACAACCCGTTACTCTATCAATTGGACTGTTCTGGAAAACCAGGCAACTATGATTTTTTCTACTTCTTTTCATCAAAGTCTGACACCATTCGGCACAAACCTGTACGAGAATAAAATAAATCCTCAATTCTCGACTCTAATTGAAAACTCTCATCATTTTTCATTCTTTCATAACGTTCTTAAAGTTCTCTAAAACGGTGCAATGTGCCAGATTTACTGTGATTATCCCGAGTTCACGGTGGCCAATAGGCAAAGTGAAATAAACACAATATACCAAACACTTTAAGATAAGATTGATTAACAAATCGTGTTCGTGTTTATAAATGAAATGATGGCAATGCTCGCGTCCCAAACCAAAAGTGAATATTACTGCTGCTGTTGCCGCGCCATCAAAAACCAAAGACGGTCAACGCGCTCTTGACGATGATCGTTGCAGAGGCTGGTCACAATCTGGATCAGTGTTGAGAAGCATTCAAAACGTTCCTGCCTTAGTATTCTGACTGCTTTGGTTCTTCTTTTCCTCTCATTTTGAAGATGAAGACAAAGGTGAAGCAGAATCCGAAAAAAGGTAGGATCGTGCGATCAAAAACAGTTGATATAATTCCAATTAATTTAATAGTGTAATAAATTAGATAGCTGCTTACATATTTCATCTCTCCCTGTGCTGGCGGCAAGAAGACCGATCGTGTAGACATACCCTGCAGATTCTACGTTCGCGGCGAAATGCTTGACCCTTCGTTGAAACTTACGCTTGTGGCACCCAGCTTGGGCATTTGTCCAACGGGGAGTCCCGTGCCTCAATCTGGATGCACTGCCCGCTCAAGTCGGGTCCAGCGCTGAACTTGTATTTTAAAAGGATATTTAATGCCACACATTCAGGGGCAGTCAGAATCATTCACGATGCCGCGGCTATCGTCAATTTTACGAGCTCTTAAGATTGTTATCGCATGCAATGTACAAAAGTAAACGAAAAAAAAAACACAAGACTCTGCTTTTGTGTCACGGGATGCGTTCTGCTGCAAAAAGGTATGATTAAACGCTGAAAATAAATGACCTTATTTTGCAAGATCAAGTTTGAAGTGCAGATTTTGGCGCCGCTAGATTTGTACCTTGAAAAGGGTAACATTCCATTTGTAATAATAACAGACTGAGGCCTTGCTGCATATTTTTTTCTGGGTTATGTATGAAGTATGATGAAAATGGAATAAATGGCATTGGTGAAGAAAATCCAACAGGAAGGTCTTCCATATCATAACGAGTTATTATATCGTAACAGAAACGGGTATTCTGATACCCGCCCTCCGTAAGATTTTCAATATTTTAGATATATGATAGTCTTAATGAACAGTATGCATGGTAATGATATGATTTATATTCTATGCATTGACTTTCACTGGTCATTGATGTGTCTGGATTGATGTGGATGGATTAATGTGGATACAGACCTTACATTTGAATACATGGCGGTTGGCACACTTATTAATATAAAAGATACATAAAAATACAGCAAGTTCATAGAAAAGAGGTCTATGGATCTCTAAGAATGTCATAATAATTTGTAGTTTGGTTCTCTATCGAAATATATTACACCCATTTTTTTTATTCGTCACTAGGGTGACAATTCTGTGTTAGGTTGGTCCAAAAAATTGACATCAGGCGTAGAAAAAATTGTCATAAAACCAGGAATAGGGATTTTTTTGGAATTGGACCTCTGTGAATGTAAAAAGTCGTTCTTGGACACCATTTTGGAATACAAAATCTCAGCCATCAGTTTGAGAAATACTATAGAATATTAATGAACATGGATATTTTCGAAACAAAACCGAAATGTTGATGAAGAAATTTGTCTTCAGACTCCACTATGGAATCCGTTATGGTGGTCATCATTTTAAGAAAAATTGTCATATATCCATTAATATGGGTATTTTCAGAACGATACAAACGTAAATGAAGAAAATCGTAGGACGGACCCAATTTTGAAATCCAAAATGGGGACCATCAGTTGAAAAAATATTGACATGTATCCTAGAGAGTTTGACCTGTTTAGTGGAACTAGAACTTGTGGAGGAAGTGGAACTTGTAACTAGAAATGAGAAGAAAAATTAGTATTTTCCATTTAATTCAACCTACCTTTGCGTATCTTGACAGATACGCGTATTTCGTTTTCAATGTGCAGACTTCTTCAGTGTAGTGTAAAACAGTAATGGAGTGATGGAGTGGTACCAAGCAAATCAAGTGAACATTTTTCCAAACACCTCAAACCCGCCAAATTGTCCAGAGCTACGACCAATCTAGAGATATTGGGCTTTGATGAAGCAGAAGCTTTCTGGAAAGAAGCAAGGAATCAAAGACATCAAACACTTCAAGTAAATTTGGACAAAGACGGCTTCTACGATTTCTGAAGAGTCTGTACAAACCCTAATGGACGGAGTTAAGCGCAATGTTCGAAATTATTATGCAAATACCGAATAACTATGTTTTGTCTTCACGAATTGTTAAAACACATCCCATGGATCTGAAATAAACAACTACGACGGAAATATAATGCGAAATTTATGTTTACTGCATGTTTTGAGATGTCCGGAGTATTGCGGATACAGACCTTACCTCAATAACTTGACTGTCTGTCTCCACACTTTCTTTACTTAATACGCTGTGGAATTTTGATGCTAGTCCTGTATTTCTTGGTCGAATCACGAGTTGAGGCTGATTCGTTCTCCTAAATATAATCGACGATATTTTGGTCCAACTTGGGATTGCTGGAACTGGTGGACATTCGTCCGGTTTTCGGCAGATGCTGCACGGTGTACTGCTCATCATACTTTTCTCTTTCGATTTACACCTGCTGGATGCACTTTGACCTCTGATTGTGTTTTCTATCCTTTTCAGTACATCAAACGTGCAGATTTGTTTTTGGTCTTCAGATTCAATTCGCGACATTTTGCCAAAAAAAAAATGTGATAATAAAAAGAAACGAACCGAAATAGACTTTTCGCTCATAAAAGTACTTGCTTGCGTTCAAGAATTAATGGAAACATTAGCGCAAAAAAATTATACAATAAATATTCCCTCTCCCCCTTGAATGATTTCAGATTTTTTTTCAAAAAAGAATACTTCGAATATGAAGACTTTCTAAAATAATAATTAATTCTTTTTGAAAATGACTGTTGCGATAGATTCAGTGAGATTTCTTCCGGCGAAAATCACGGACCCAGAGTTGGATGGTAATTAGCTCAAAGCTAGAAATTTTGTATACACAGAAAAAAAAATTAATTTTAAGAAGCGCGTGAAATTTCCCCTCGTTTAGTTCAAAGCCAAAGAAGGCGTAAACATCGCAATTGGTTGTAGTCTTTGATGAGCTATACAACAACGTTTGCAATCTTTCATACAACAAGCTAGATTCAGGCGTTATCTGGCTTAAATTTACATAAAATATCCCATTATTTTCTGCCAAATCTAGCATACCCTTTATGTGCATTAGATAACGCAGAGAATTCAACGTTTCCTTTTATCTGTGTATTTTAGTATAATTATTGCAATAGTTTTAGTTTTCTACTAACAATTTAGTCTCCTCACTTATCTATCACCTATCACAGAGTTCAAGTCCCAATTCCTAGCCCGTAAGATTAATTTGTAAGTTACCCGAGCTTTAGTGGTAATAGTAATAATAATCAATTCACCTGTATATATTGATAATTTAATAAAATTTAATAATGACTTAGTTCACTTCATTGTTATCAGTTTACCAATATAATCTTTGTCATCTAATCTTCTTCCACCTATCATTCAATTTCACCCGTCATCCTCGGTGACGGTTGAGGTTTGCGCATTGGCCGTTGAGTGTAAGGGTCGTGATGGGTACCGTTAGTAGTAACGCTGCGAGGGGCTGTTGCGGCTAAAATCCTCCCCTCCATGTTGCCTCAACTTCCGGTTGAGCGTCACCAACTTGCTGTATCCAGCACAGCTAACTTCGTAGACGTCTGTACATCCACTTGACGGGTTACTCCATCTTTTTCCGGGAATGTCCGTACGACTTTCTCTCGTATCCATCGATTCCTAACGTGCTCGTCGGCCACGAGAACGAGGTCTCCTTCTTTAAGAGGTTTGTCGTCTTGAAACCACTTTGTCCTTCGTGCGATCGTGGGAAGGTATTCAATCACCCACCGTCGGTCACCAGAAGTTGTCTAGAGTGTGCTTCACCTTGTTCCAACTGTTTTTTAACGTCATTCCTGCATCCGTTGAAAACTTTTCGGGTTCTCGTACACCATTTGAACTCTATAGCAAGAAATGGTTGGGCGTCAGTGATTCAGTGTGAGCTGTTTCTGAAGGAATGGATGTAAATGGCCTGAAATTTATCATACTTTCTGCCTCCGCAAGTACTGTAAAGTAAGACTCATTATCCAGGTTTCGCATTACCGGAATCGATTTCAGAGCAGATTTAAGCTCGCGAACCATCCTTTTCCAACAGTCCCCCATGTGTGGTGCGGCAGGTGGGTTAAACTTCCACTGTGTATTGGAATTCGTGAAGGTGCTGCCCAGATGAATGTTTACCCTAGTTATTCCATTATCAGTTCCCAGCTAGCTCACACGAAATTGGTACCGTTGTCGAAGTATATAACCAAAGGGGAACCTTGTCGTGCAATGAATCTCCTTATTGCCTTCTTACACGCATCACTAGATAGGCTGGCAACTGCTTCTAGATGAATGGCTCTTAATGTAAGGCATGTGAAAACTAAGGCCCATCGTTTCACTGCACTTCTTCCAACTTTCACTAAATATGGGGCAAAAATGTCTACGCCCACATACGTGAAAGGGCGTAGAGAGGAATTCATTCGTATTGCCGGTAGTTGACCCATTTTCGGAGCAACGGGTACCGCTCTATGTACAAGGCACGACACGCAACGACAACCCTATCTCAACCCACAGCCGAGGCACATAATACTTCTGACGCAGCTCGTTGACAATAGTTTCGTCGTTTGCATGACTGTATTTCCGATGGTATTAGTCCAGCAGCAATTCAGTAATGCGATGATATCTAGGCAGGATGATGAGAAATTTCGCATCGTAGGACATAGCCTGCGCTTCTGCAGCCCGGCTACCTACTCGTATCACCTCGTACTCGTCTGCAAATGCAGACAGCTTAACAAGATTGCTGGATGTTCCAAGTTGATTCCTCCTGGTACATTCATCTACTCTATTGCTTTTCAAGATCGCCACTTCATCCGGAAAAGCTTCAGATAGTGCAGTTAAACATAAAGTTCTTTCTGCAGTCTGTATTTCCACAACCCAACCGTATCCGTAGACCCAACCCAACCGCATCCGTAGACCTTGTCAACCCAACCGTATCCGTAGACCTTCATTTCAATGAATGCAGGCTGTTGATGAAATGATGAACATATGCTGTAGCATGCAGAAGTCGCTCAGATTTTGAAAATCTGCCGGCGTCTATCACTGGTTGTCTGACAAGATGCAAGTCTGCACACAAACGCCTCTCGCAATTCCTTGTAACTTTCATCGATGTCTTCTTCCGAGGTCATCTGCGAATCTGTATCAAGATTGTACAGAGGTCCCTGAAACCAACCACATTGCAAGCGGTTCGTCTGCTTCATTGGCTTTAGTTGAGATCCATTGCCATTCATCAACGCTCGACAGGCTTTGAATTTCGTTGACCCTGAACGCGACGAACTGCCGGTATCGTCGAACATCTGATTAAATCCACAAACAGATGGTCAATGAGTCACTCCAGAAGTAAGTTTTTCGTATGAGCAATAAATGGTTCTTCTCTATGGTCTCCCGCAAACGAGCTCCCAGCAACGCTGGCATCAATTCCAAGCGTGGAATTGATAGTCCTCGCTGCGGTGCCACCTTCGTCTTTGATGAGACTAAAGCAACCCTTACCTGACCAATGTATTTTATGCGGAACTATCCGATCGCTGCATAGGCTTGTTCACTCTCGTCGAACAGCATGTGAAGTTCAAGCGATTTGAAGCCGTCTGGATTGCAGTTTGAAAAGAAGCAACGAGGAATTCGTAGCCCTTCAATCTTCTTGAGTATCATTATCCAATCCATCCAACTCGTAGCGATGTTCATCGGAATTTGGCTGTCCCAGTCCGTTCCCGTACACCATACCTCTTAGATGAGGATTTTTCCGTGGGTTACAACGGATCCCACTAAGCCCAAAGGGTCAAAGATACTCATTACGAGTTGAAACATTGTGGGAATATCTCATTTTGTGGGAATCGCAGTACCGTCTACTAGATGGCACACTTTATTACAGAACTGCAGAGAAAACGCGAAAACGTCCTCTAATTGCAACCCAGCCATCCCCAATATTCGCTCAAACGTGACTTCCTGATCAGGTAGCATGTATTTCGATTGTTTCAAATTCACCTCGCCCAATTTGGTTAACACGCTTTTATCACTTGACATCCAATTGCGAATATGGAATCCCGCTCGCTTGGCAACATCGATCGCTTCTTCCGCAGTTTTGAAACTATCAACGTAGTCATCTACACAGTGCCTCTTTTTCATTGCCGCTGCTCCCCTAGGAAACTTCAGTTCGTGCTTCGATGCGTTCAAGTTCTTAATGTATTGAGACTGCGTTGGTGAGCTCTGTACGGGAAAACTAAAGCACTGTGGTCCTGTGCTTAGATCAGCATTTGCAAAAACATTTCCTTAATATCTGAGGACCCTGCAAACTTTTTTTTGTTAAGGTGTAGAACCACTACGTTCACGGAATTGAACTTTTGTGGTATACACTGCAAACATGGCGTTCGCGGTACGGAAATAATACGGGCAATAACGGCGTCAAAAGATCTGGACCCTTCAGCAGCATCGAGTTCTGTGACACACTGTCCACCTTTGCTGCGGCAACCCAGATTACTCAAATTTTCCCAGGTTTATTCCCGTTGATAATCACTCTAATCGGCAAAAATCATGTGTGCGTAAGTCGAAACCATCCAATGCCTTCTTCGTTGCTTCGTGAATGTACCCTTTTGATTTGAAGTCCAATATTTGTTGACGAACGCAGTTGTACAAGTCCGGATTCCACGCAAGCCGTTTTTCAAAACATTTGAAACGCCGTTTGGCTATTGGCCAGCTATATGAAAACTCGATATATATATAGTCATGTTTCAAGAGCAGACCTGTTTCCCGTTCTCCAATCGTGTAGTTTCTGCCAGGATCTTGCAAGCACGTTGTTCCTCTCCTCCTTTCACGGCTGGTGCAGCCGCTACTCCAAGGCTCCCGATGTCGAAGAAATTTCGAACGTATACATGAAAATTAGCGTTTGTTATTCCAGTGTTCACATGCAATTGTCTATGAAGTGTAGGTTTCCTCAGATTACCGCATATAACTCAGACAATCCAGGCCTTCGTGGCTATTGGCTCATTCGACTTGCCCTGTCGAAGTTTGAGCATAGCCAACAGCTGTGCATTGCTCAGTCCAATGAGTATTCCCGGTACAGCAGATTCGTAGCTTTGAACCAGAAGATTATTGAGATGGCCGAACCGCACTGCAAGCTCCGCGAAATCTATGGTTTGTTGCGGAAGTCCCAGGTTCCCAACAGTATACACCTCGGTGAGCTTGAACCGTTTTATTGTCATTCGCCTCTGATATGTCAATCGTGACGACTTCTGATCCAGTTATCTTTTTCTTGATACATCCGGTCCATTACTTACAATTCAGTCTCCTCAGTTATCTATCACCTATCACACAATAGCGTATTTCACCTGCAATTCACCAGAATAAATATATTATTAAATTAATAAACTTTAATAATACCTTAGTTCACTTCACTGTTATCAGTTTATCAATATATCTTTGTTATCTAACCTTGTCATTCAACTTCACCCGTCATCCTCGTTGACGGCTGAAGTTCGCGCATTAGCCGTTGAGTGTAAGGGTCGTGATGGGTACCGTGAGAAGTAACGCTGCGAGGGTCTGTTGCGGCTAAAAATGATATCATTAATAAAATCTAATTACTAACTGGAAATTGGCGATAGATATTTTTTTTTAAATACACAACTTGAAAAAAAAAACACATTAATAAACTATTTATTAGAACGGCTGTTATTGAAAAACAAGTTCGACTAGATACTGAAGAAGTTAGTAAGTTACAGACGAAATTGGCTTATCTATCAAAAAATAAACTTTTCCTGGTGGAATTTAAAGGCATGTGCTCGCATTTACTAGTGATAGTTTTAAAAAGTGTTTTAGTTTTTATTTTTTTTTTATTTTTTAAACTGTTTTAAACTATCCTTGTTTTTCAATACCATACTTCTCAAGTGAGTATAATTATTGTGAGCAGCCCTTGTTTTGGCTTTCGTTTCATTTAATATTCGTGATAAATATTTGCTCTATTGTAGGTAATACAAAATCAGATGCATTTTTTAGTGCGCGAAAAAAATGAAAATATGTTGACATTTGAACCTCATAAAGTTTAACAGGGCTCAGTTTCCATTAGCTTAGACAGTTTTTATTTTTAACATTCATCAGTGATCTTAAAAACAAAGTTAGAATGAACAACATACGTGGCCGTCTCGAGGTTAGTGGATATAACAATTTTTCAGATTAAAAGGGAGAACTTAGAATATTATTTACAAAACACTGGTTTTTAATGTACTTGTTTTAAACAATACTCTTATAGAGCCAAAACACAACACCACCGAAATTATTACAGAATACAATTTGCTTCCTATGACACAGAGTATGTGTGCCTTCACTCAGCCTTACATGCATCGATCAGTTTCATTTTTTATTATAACTCAGAAAGTTTCTGAGCTGGTGAGATTCGATCTCGTGACTCTGGCGTGAGGGGTATAGATGTTAACCACTACGCTGGGTTCGCTCCCAATAATAAAAACCATATAATTCACTCTATGCAGATTTCTTTCTCGTGGTTTGTGTTAAGATGAGCAATTTCAAAAATATTCAACCGAAACTTAGAAATAGTTGGGAACGTAGAAAAAATGTGTCTTTAACATTGGTTCTATGGTTTTCTTGTTAAATCATTGTTATTTTATCTATGTGATCAGTTAGTTTATACTCCATAACTTAATCTATACATCTTGGCTGCATTACGCGAATAGGTTCAATTTAGCCAATTGTAAACCATTCGAAAATCGTGTATGTAATCTGTTCACCTTAACCAGTGAAATAACGGGCCTAGACAGTTAAAGAAATCAAAAATTGCTTCAGAAGAAACCGTTAATTCTAGTAGCAACATGATTTTGTTGATTATCGCCAAACTAATGACATATTCAAAGGCCGAATGAAGGAGCTAGGCTAATATTACATACCGTTACCCTATATGAGTTACATGAACTTTAGATCATGTGGCTCCACAATATCTTGAATCTTAACATTAGATTGTGTACCCAGAGCCCGAAAAGAGAAAGATCAAGTTGCCACATGCATATATTCAATGAAGTGTTGTGATAAAAAAACATACTGGATTAAAAATTAGCTGCTGAGAACAGTCAGCATTGCCGAAGCCGCTATTTCCCATAGTTGGCGATTTGGTGATGTGATGTGTTGTGATAGGAAGCCACCACCAGGAATTGCCATGGCGTACAGTTCCTTCTAATGTCAAGATCAAACTGTACATTCCTGTAATCCTCACTATTCCGTTGTATGAAGGGCCAAAAACGGGGGTGTGGACCCGTAAGCAGAAGCACTCACACGAAACCCACGGAAAGGATAGAGAATCTCCTTCCAACGAAACGCTCTTATTACAGGAAATGAACAGTAAGCAATACACATTAGGATTTCCATCTGGTGGTTTGTTAAAAATAGGGTTAGCAAACTCACTGTAGACTGTCGGAAGATAATTAGACCTTCGCTGCTCTCGATCTGATGATTTCCATCAAGGAAGGCATAATTGTCATCCATGACTTGGGCCAGATAACCACGAATCCCTCATCCAGCTTACAGTTCGTCTGGCACCCTGTATTACCCCCTTACCCTTTGTAATATATGTATATAATGTACGTGATAGAATATAATACATCTATTTACAAAATGTAACTGAAAGCCTCTGGGTTGTTTCTGCAAAATAAAATTAGCATATGTATTAATATCTAAATAACCCTGGAAAAGCTGAAGAGCAGAGTAGATCAGTCCTTTCAACAACAAAAATTTTTATGAAAAGATATTTGATTTGTTTTATTATTTTGAGAATCGACAGACTATTCTATAGGTCTGAGAAAACAGTTTTAGTGATCGAAGACAGACAATCCCTGCTGAGCCCGTGCGGCAAGTCAAGTCGGTCAGTTTTGCGCAAGGGTTCCCTTGTTGGCGATTTGGTGATCACGAAAGTCTTCAATTGCGTTTATAGAAACAACGATGGCCAACGATGACAAGTTTTGGTGTTTTCGTAAATCATATTTGCTACCAGTTGTGGTGATGAAGACATGGGTGTAACATTGATAGTTTTTAAAAAGATCTTCCAACTTGTACATCGAAGAATTTTATTCGAACACGCATAGAAAAAAAAATGGACATGGTGCTCTGAGACTAACATACATGAGCGTTATTTTCACATGGATTTTAATTAACACAGACGCGAAATTAGTTTCAATCATACTCACTTTTCTGTGAGTGATAAACTTTTCAGTCTTGAACACCTAACATCACAAAAATTATTTACCTACGTCTTTTCCTCTATGACCAAGGTTGATTCAGTTATCTGTAAAATCAGAAATGTCTAAGTGTGTAACTATTCAAATTTATGGTTTTCGACTGATGTTTCTGGAACATAGTCAACCAAAAGGACCAAGTGGAAAACATCTAATTATAATCACATAAAATATTTTTAAATCATTCTGAATGAGGCATACTCAAGTGAGACGACATTATTTCCGAAGCTCCGAACATAAAACATAAAAAAAATGCTGTCATCACTTGAGTACGCGCATGAGCTTGAATGAATTCATTCTACGGAAACTCCAGAGACCAATCATAAGTAGTCCTACAAACATCAACAAATTGCTTATGGGAAAGTATCCATCTGTTTCTAATGGACCAAACCGAATTGATTACCTTAACATGCTCGTATACTTGAGAAAACCGGCCACTTGCAAGTTTAACGAGTTTGTGAGCTGGTAAGTAGTGGTTCTATTGATCCGATACTAATTCTCAAACGGTGTTTAGTTGTTTTCATTTATTGGCTATAAATGCTGTAAGAACTATGACCTAAATTTAGAAAAAGTAATTAATAAAACGAGTCAACTCTTGATATGTTACACTCTGATTGATAACTCGCCAAAGAGAAGAATTCTGAATATTTTATTTTACCGGCCATGATGAAACACGTTACGTTTTGAAATACTCATTGAAATTTTATTAAAGAAAAGCTGTCGCTGATGCATCACCGCGATCACCTTTTTACGATTGTGACATTTTATTGCTTGACATAATATATTTTAACGACTTCGCTAATTTGAATATAATTTGTATCGAATATCACTCCACTGGAAACATCAATATATGTCGTTATTAGTCTTTCAACACTATTTCTCTTCCTCTTGGGAGCACAGTGTATTGACAGCCCTCGAGTAAAAGTTGCCCGTACGGACAGGCAAACATAGCCGGTGACACTGTACGACCAAATGAGAAATTATGGCCCATTTCCAAGGCTCCACGGAATTTGTCGGAGATCCAGTTGAGAAGATAATTTATGGAAATCGTTTATCTTGAACTGCAAGCAAATTGCCTGACTGCAAATTTGAAATGTGATATATTAAGCAGCTCACTGGCACAGCGACGGTAGTTTCTAATGTTCCTGGAAAAATATCAATGCCAAGGCCTTCTATCGTTAAATCGTAATGCCTTCTTTGCACATACACGATACAAATTAATAATACCTTCTTTCTTTTTTAATCCATAGGATGGAGGAGGCAGGCTGCAAGGCATAAATGTGATAAAAATGTGAACTTGGGCGCACGAGAAGGCATATTACCTAAGGCATAAATACCACTTTTTTTGTCTTAACGGAAGCATGGTCATGACAAAATAAAATTTTAACGAGTGATGATCTTATTTAAGGTTTTTCTACTCATTGTTTTCAGCCGTTTTTAGCTAAAATTTATCGTATTCAGCCGAGTAGCGTTTCAAGAGTACTTCCTACCTTCAAGGCGACCTTCAAAAGCGCCGTTGCGCAATCTGATATTAGTGTATATGATATACCAAGTATCCAAACAGTCAAAATTAATTCTAATCAAACATTCGTACCCGCACTTCTTGAAGGCAAACTGAAAGTTTGGGATGCTCTGAGACAGAAATCTTTGTCACGTTCGGGTGTGTGGAACCAGTAAAAGCATGAAAGTCATCTGCAAACATAAAAACTGCATTCGAAACAAATAAAACAAACAAGGTCACACAAAACTGGTCACTAAAATACTTTTTGAATTCCATTTATATTTTATTTTTATTTTTTTCCATGGATTTATTTATATTTTTTCCATGGAATAAGGAAGTGTTTTTGTTGTTGTTTATTTCTGACACTTTACACCTCGTCTCCGATATTGGAGGATGTTTCACCTTGGTCAACTTTGCATAGCTGTTGCTGATGCTTCAACCGGCATACTCTTTCTCGTTAGCTTTGTCATTTATGATAATCATTTCATATTCTTCCCTTTATATAATCACAATTGCAATCTTTTCAATCTTCTTTATATGTTTTTTTTTCATCTGCTGCATCTACTTTTTTATATTCTTCATCCTACTTTTCTCTCTTCCCCAACTACTCTACCATCTTCTTAATCTTCGTGATTTTCCGTTCTTCTTGAAACATGATCGGAGTAAGCCGTGATGAAGAGTTGACTTATAATATTATAATGCGCGATTTTCTCGTGTAAAAGAAATTGTTGGTTACAGGTTTACCCCTGAGTGTGAAGTGAACTGTAACAAAAGTGTGAAATGGCATAAAAATTGGTTTTCATGACGATGAGCTCTTAAACATTTGCTAGTATCTTAAGCCTTAGAGAAAGAAGTAACCAAACATGGTAGTTAATGTTATCACCGCGAGTGGGAGAAAACAAGGTGACTTGTGTAAGTCCGCCAATCCGTCTGCCTAAGTTTGGCAGGGTGGCTTGGCAAAGGATTAACGTGGCCAATCGACAATGGCGCCAATCGACAATGGTGCCAATCGACTATGGCGTTTGCATTTAAAAAAATGGACTTTTTTCGGATGGTGATAAAAAAAAGCTAAGGCAGATAATTGCTTTTGATAAATTTCTCATGGAAGGTATTTAGTAACGATTACTTGCAAAGAAATTCTACGCTCTTGAGAGCGGCCTTCCGGCAGTTAACTGGAACATTCACCATGGCGGACGAAAACATGCATGTAGGTATGTTTTTGAGTTCTTTTTTCGTTTTATTTATCCATTCCTCCTCAGTTTTTGCGACAAAATTGTTGGAGTAGATATTACGCTACAGGTTGACCAAAAAATTCTCGATGGGACGCAGCTGGGGGACGTTGTGCGGGTTCGCCGACTTGGGTACCACATCGATATTCAGCCGCTCCATCTCCCGCAACGATCGCTTTGAGTAGTGGGCCCGATTCGGCCAGAACAACGCGTCTTTACCCTTATGGTATTTCTTGATGAACGGCGCAACTTCCGGCAGGCATTTCGTACTACAAATTTCCCCGTTCACGGCCAGCCCGGAGTGAAAAAAAAGCGGCTTTGACATCCCCTTCTCGCTGATTGTCAGCCACAGCAGTACTTTCTTGGGGAGCTTGGTGTGTGAAATGAACTTCACCTCGGAGCTCACTTCCTTCGTGGGGGAAGTAAAATACACAGCGATGTAGCCACTTTCCCCTCGGTCTTCCTCTTCAGCATCCTTTGGAGCTTCTTGTCGCTCAAGGTCGTCGGCCGTCGACCCGGCCGTAGATGCCGGACCGGCGTATCCGGCTTCCACAAAGTACCGCATGATGCCCGTTTTCGACGCGGTGGGGTGCCGTTCTTTGAACGCGCACACATCTGAACGGAGTTGACTCACTGTTTTTGCCATCACGGTTAGAATTCGACCGATAGAGCTGTCAAATTTTGTCTCATGAGTTACTATGATTATTTGCATGGGTAGTTTTGTCAGTGCGGGTGAAGGTGATTTTTTGTCAATTTTTTTTAAATTCAAATGTTTTGTTCGTACCCCGAGCGAGTTAGAAGCGGCTCTGCTGTGTCCGAAACTGTCTAGCATAGCTGAGAATAAGGAGGTAAACACCAGCATATCGAAGGGGAGGAGACGGATAGTAGAGATGTAAAGGAGGAATAGGGTAAGGGGATGTAATGTTAGCCTAGCTCCTTCGTTCGGCCTATGTATCAAAAGTGTCATGAATTCAGCGATAATCAACAAAATTATGTTGCTATAAGAATGACCGATGTAATCCAAAGCAATTGAGACAACATTAATCAACTTATAGTTGTTCACTTTCACGTAATTTTCGATTTCATGCACTTTTGAGGCATCATGATTTCACTGTTTATGCTGAACAGATGATGTACACGATCTTTAAGTGATATAAATATGGCTTGATTGAATCGATAAAGCGAGTAATGCAGTCTAAATGTACAGAAAATATTAACACGTTACAAACTATCTGTTCTCATAGCTTAAAATTCAATGATTTTACAAGAAAATCGTAGACCCAATGTTGGGGACACATTTTTTTGTATGTTCCCAATTATGGCCTGTTGTATCAATAACGTGGCTGGAGAGCTCAGTGGTTATCCGTTCTGCTTACTGAGCAGATGGTCGGGAGTTCAATCCCAGGCCCGTCCCCTTCCTTGTCATTTGTCACTTGCCTCTTTCTATCACCACTAGATTTAAAATAAAAAGCAGTCTACTGCGCTTTCATTGATCGCATCACTTACCACAGTGAATCCATGATCTATAAATAACCTACCTCACTAACACAAAAACTATCCTTCCCTTGACAATTGTGGAGACGCAGAGGGTAAACACGGTCTCTAACCAACGATTGTAAAACTAATCATCCTTCCCCCTCCCCAAAGACCGTGAGGACGTGGCCGGCGCCGGTACTGATCTATAGAATTAGTGAACTTGTACATTGAAGATGCAAAGCTATACTCCCAAGCTCCACCTATGTGGTTCTCTGTGCAATTACACTAGTTCTGATCAGTAACGGAGTAGCAACTACGCTACGCACGGTCTTTTTTTAAAAAAAAAAAAAAATTATGACCTGTTGTATCAATAACGTAGTAAAAAGGTTGTTATTGGTAAAATGTGAGTGGAAATGCATGAATTTGCGGTTGTTTATATACAAGTGACTCGTTTCAACACGAACCGAAGGAGTAAAGTCATTGTATAGTGAATTACAATGTTTTCATAATTGAATGCCTCATAAACATATATGAACATCAATTAAGTGTTTCGAAGTAGTTTTACTTTAGATTGATTTGTGAAATTTTGTGTTCAGTAAAGTGAATACAGCTGGCTATGCCTTAATTCATAAAATAAGGAAAAAAAAAACCTTACAAAGACTGTATTTAGTAATAAATCCATCGAATGGGACGAAGTTGCATCCATGAATAGACCCAATCTGGCGCCAGTAGACCGACATTAAATCCATATCCCTCGAATATTTCTGAGTTTATAAATAGAGTTGTGTAACTTTTCATGATACATACTACCAAATGTCTTATCGAACTTATCTTAGCAAGTGTATAACTAGTTGAATCTCGCTTACAGCTTGAAAACTTTATGAGTTATAATTAAAAATGTAATCGAGGGTTGCATAATAGGCTGAGTCAAGGGACACATACCCTATATACTGGAATATCGGTGAACTTGTCTATTTTTCTATGATTAAGAAGGAAATATTTTCTCATCATCATGAGGCTTGATAATTTAACTAGAACTAAATTATGAAGAACAAGTGTTGATATTTCTGTTAGTGTACGGCAGGCTGCGAAAATTCAATAGAAGTAATTGAGAATTAAGCACAGGGCTATTCGAAAATCAGTATACGATACTGTCTCTGACACAAACACGCACACACACACATTCACACACACACATTCACACACACACACACACACACACACACACACACACACACACACACACACACACGCACATCTTACCTTGAAACAATGATTAGGTATTTCATTTTAATTTACCCAAAGTAGATCATTTGGCGCACCATCGTCTCTACAACAACCAATCCAGGAGAGTGTATGGTCGGAAAATGCTACGCTATGCTTTTCTCTGTTTTTTTAGTATTTTTCTTTTTCATCTTGCTTTTCTAGTTTTATAACTAATACTTTACTATCCCGTCGCCTACTACCATCCTGTTGTATTTATATTTTTCTATTTCTGTTATCAGCCGTTTTCCTTAGTTCATAATTATTTCTTTTGTCTCCATCTTCTTTTTCTGATCCGTGCCGTCTTTCTCCGTTTAAATAATCTTGATTGAGGCTTCTGTTTTTCGCTGTTTCGTTGATCCGCATTTATTTTTTCAGTAGTTTCTTGGTACTGTCTTCCGAGTTTTCTAGGACATCTCGAAGGCCTGTCGCGCTAACATTGTGCGCTTGCCGTTGACCATCGTATTTTCAGCAACGCCGTGCCTCACCAGCTGGGTGGAGGTACTTTTTTCAATAGAAACGTGTGCGTAAGCCACGTATGACCCTAAGGCGCCGTTATACTCACTGGTTACTATTACTCCCACGATCCTTCCGCTTGCTTGTGTCGTATTTTATTTCTCTCAGTTTCACCTCTCTTGATTCATACTACTGATTTTTCCATTGTTGTCTTATCGCTTGTCTTACCGCTCTCAGTACGTATTGGCCTGCAATTTGTACGACAATTGGCAGCTGTTGTCTCACCTCATTCGCCAAACGGTCTGCTTCAGTTGGTACATGCACGATGCCTGACAAACTGTGTTTTGCCGTTCGTTAGGTCCCACAGACCGAGCCTCAGCAAATTGTCACTGCAGTAAGAATGCGCAACTATGGTTGCGCCATAATGTTGTAGACTTCACTGAGAAAGGGATTCGAACCTTATCAATCAGATCAAAGCCAGTCGGCCTTTTTCTGTATACAGAAGTTGTCTCCATTCTATTTGGCCATGAATGCCCTTCGCCAGTCTCGCAGTACTGCGCGCCTCTTCTTGTACCCATCAGATCGTTACCGAATTTAAAAATTAATTTAACTGGGCCAACGTCCAACATTCATACGGCATACCCAGTCCACCGTAGTTGACCGATTTCAGCGGTGTGAACGATGGGAGGTTCTCCCGGCAGCTGATACAATCCGTGATCCATTCGCCTCCTTCCGTCTTCCATATGCACTCCATTGTAGATCGTACGCAACACGATCATATAAAAAAAACACCAAGGACACGTTGGTCTTCCTGTAGCAATGCCCATGTGTCGTGGCCGTATAGGACTACCTGTCTAATTAATGTTTTATAGATGGGCAACTTCGTAGTTCGGTAAACTTTGTTCGATATTAACGCCCCTCTTAGTCCAAAGTAGGCACGATTTCCAGCCATAAATCCTTGGAAAAGAGAAGGACCACACAAATTGCCGTAATTTCACTAAATCGATGTGTTTTAAGGTATTATCAAAGCGACACTGAAGGAGAGCCAAAAATTTACTAAAGATGCCATTTGAATGGACAAAAAAGTTGCCGTTTACCCAGCCGCATGTACAGAAATTTATGGCTAATATGAGGCCCAACGTTTGAATTTTCGTACGAGAGGATCAAATTATAAAACAACTCTCAACAATAATAAATACACAAAATTCTATTCTTATTACGTTCTATTCCAACGATTTTCCAACTTCGGCCTCCTTTATGGCCCAAAATCTTTCCACCGGACGAATCGCGGGTGGGGGGGTTTGGTGGTTTTTGGTAAAAAAAACAACGTTATTGTCTCTGTACCAATCCAACGTCGATCGCGCGTAATAGCATGATGCCAGGTTCGGCCAAAATAATGTCTCACCTCCGTGGGACCGTAGGAAAGGCAACAGACGCTTCTGGAGGCACTCGGTGCGGTAACTTCACTGTTGATGGTACCCGTTGTGATGTACGGTTTACTTAGTTTACCGCATTGGCATATGGCCTGACAGAGCAAGTATTTTTTTAGCGAATTTGTCCACTTTCTTCTTCCTTATGTGTTCCGGAACATCAAACCATGATTTGGCAACGTAGAACTCCAGCCCCGGTATCTGCTTTGCGTCTGCCTTGATGTAGGTTTCGTCATCCATAACCACACACATCGGTTTCGTTAATCACTCTCGATACAGCTTCCTTGCGCGGGATTTGGCCGCCGTGTTGTGTTGATCACGCCTTGAATACACGAAGCCCAGCTCGTTTCATGGTTTGCTGAACAAACCAGGCGGAACACTTTACCTTCAGAGCCGCGTCGTGAATCGAAAGGTTCGGATTGCACTTGAAATAATCCAACACCTTCCGGGCCTTCACAGGGTCAGCTGTCTTCGATTTTCTTCCACTTCCAGCCCTTCGCTCGGTCGTCTGGAACTCCTTTATCAATTTTACCACCTGAGACACAGTTGTATGGGTGATTCCTAATTGTCTTCCGATCCATCTCATGGTCGCAGTCGGATTTTGCATGACGGCGCGAAAAATTCTCCGGCGATTTTCTTCTTGTTTTGATGACATCTCAATAACCACTGAACCGATTGTTATGAAATTTTGCACTTGTAAACAATTCACAAACTAGTTATACCTAGATTTTCATCCATTTTTACCAACGGACAAAATAATTACACACGGATAAGAATTGTGCATCTTTTCGGGTACATGCCTTAGCTATGATTTCATCGTATCTGTTTTATTTGTCTGAATGGTATGAATAAAATTAATTTCTTTTAGGGGAGTTTACCAGCAGTGTGAAGATCATGACGTCCATTAGAACACTGTTATGATTAACTCAAAAGATATCATATTCACAGGATGTTATATCATGACATTTCCTTTTCTTTTGTCCCATTAATGAAGATTGATTTGTTCGATGTAATTTTGTCTTATTGCTTCTAATCTAATTATAATAAATTTGATCAATTTAAAATTGATCTATGGCTACATCCGGTGTTTGAGAAATTGAGTTCATTGATGGAATCACGACCAAGGAGGTTTCTTTGGACATTTTAAAGCGAAAACTACCAGCATCTGCACGAAAGCTAAAGTTGGGGCGCAGATATACGTTCCAACAAGACGGAAATCCGAACAACACCTATAAGCTGGTTTCGCAGTGGTTCAAGCAAAAGCGTATCAAGATCGATTCTGAAAATTAAGGTCCAGGAGCGAAAATCGACAAGCACCCAGCAATTGCGGCAGGTAATCTTGACTAAAGGGGACAAAATCACCCCGGAAATAGGGTATGTGTCCCTTGACTCAGCCTATTATGCAACCTGCGATCACATTTTTCATTATAACTCATAAAGCTTTTAAGCTGTAAGCGAGATTCAACTAGTTATACACTTGCAAAGAAAAGTTTGATAAGACATTTGGTAGCATGTTACACTAAAAGTTACACAACTCTTTTTATAAAGTCAGAAACATTCGAGGGATATGGATTTAATGTCGGTCTATAGGCACCAAATTGGGTCTATTCATGGATGCAACTTCGTCCCATTCGATGGATTTATTACAAAATGCAGTCTTTGTACGTTTTTTCTTCCTAACTTTATGAATTAAGGTATTGTAAGCTGTACTGGATTTACTTATAACAACATTTCACAATACAAACTAACGTAAAACTGCCTTGAAACACGTAAATGATGTTCATATATAATTTATTAGCCATTCAATAATGAAAACATTATATTACACTATACAATGATTTTGTCTCGTCGATTTGTGTTTAGATGAGCCACTTGAATATAAAGAACTGTAAATTCATGCATTTCCACTTGAAATTTTACCAATAACAACCTTTTTACTACGTTATTGATACAACAGGCCATAGTTGGGAACATACAAAAAAATATGTACCCAACATTGGGTCTACGATTTTCTCGTAAAATCAATGTTATTGTAGCTATGTGAACAGTAAGTTTGTAACGTGTAACTATTTTCTGCACATCCAGACTGCATTACTTGCTTTATCAATTCAATTAAGCCAAATTTAGATCACTTGAAATCGTGTAGATCATCTGTTCAGCATAACCAGTGAAATCATGATGCCCCAAAAGTTCAAGAAACCGAAAATTACGCGGAAGTTAACAACTATAAGATGATTAGTATTGTCTCAATTGCTTCGGATCACATCTATCATGCAAATAGCAACATGATTTTGTTGATGATCGCTAAATTAATGACACATTTGGTACAAAGGCCGAATGAAGGAGCTAGGCTAACATTACATCCCCTTACCCTAACTGCTAAGCTTATTGAGTTGATACCACGAGCAGTTATTGTGGCCAAATGTAGACACATGAAACCAAAGGTAGTGTTGTACTAAAACTGTGTGAGCCAGAGTCGTGAATATACTTTTTTGCGTTATTTTTTAACTATTTTTTAACATCATGTTTCAAATGCAAAGGAATTTGTTTTATTTTATTATTTTGAACTCGCATTATTTGGCTATGTTTTAACATAAATATCAATAAACTGAACAACAATTAACCGTATTTTAATTTTCTGGTGGGTTTGTTTTTTTTCAAGAAATCAAATTTTTCACTAGGGGTGGAAAAACTTTTTTTTTCTTAATTTTTTACCCGTTTTCATAATTTATCATATGAAATCTCAAGAAAATATAAAAGCCGTATTTTTCTATAATTTATTAAGAGTTTCCGTTTCTTTCCCATCGTATGTTAAGAAATTAAAATTTTCAATTTATTACCTAGATAGAGAAAATAAAAATATTTGTTGATGGTAATATAGTTGACAAAATCTGTAAAGCCAACGGAGTTTTCTTCATCACTGAATTTGGTAAACTCTGATGGCAGTAAAGAACTTTCCGAAAATTGTCCATCTGATTCCTCATTGATTTCGCACTCGGACGCAACCGTTGTATCGTACAGCGTGACTTTTCGTGACTTTCGTGACTTTCTTCATCTTCTGTTTGTCTGGTGCCACTTCGTGCCATGCTGTGATATGAATTCTATTCCGCTCAATGTCTTGTCCTAATGCAGTTTCGCTATGAATATACGGTTTGTCCTTTTTTCTTCGGTTTGGGAAGCTTGTATTCTAGGGCTGTTTTTAATATATTTACAACCCGGGATCACATCTGATAAAGTGTCCAAAATAATTCAGTTTGTCAGTTCTAATTCTGTTGTTAATGGTTCTGTTGTTAAGCCAGTTCGATGCAATATGTGGATTTTCTCTTGCTTCTATTACATTATTATTTGCTCCTTCATGATTCAAGTAGTTAGTTTGACCTTAATCTTCTGTTTGCTCGGTGGAGTTGATATATCGTTCATTGCCAATGCGTAAAGCTGCGGTTTTCTTCTTTTTTTCTGTTGTTGAAAGTAGGCAAGCTTAATAACAAAAGCAATCAATTGATTCTAACATCAAAATCGATTAGTATGAACAATGGATCATGAGATGAATAATGGAACAGTTACCCTATGTGGTAATGCTTTCCAACAATTTACAGATTTGTGATAATAAACTATTTCAGAACTATTTGCAAGTACTGTACTTGACCATTGATCACCAGCTCAGAATTTAATGTAATGTAATGTTCAACGATAAAAAGTTATGGAGGATTTTCAGAAGCACTTTTGGACTGCATTACCACTGATGTGGCAACACTAGGGTTATTCTTTCCAAAATGGAAAAGAACCAGATTAGCCGTGTGTCCCGATAGTTGAAGTTAAACTACCTGAAGGTTTTTCCAGTGCCCAGGAGAAGCTGAACAACCGATTGAAAGCGTACCGATTCTTAATTGGAAGGGCTTCACTTGTTCCATGTGACCACATCTTATTACAGACTAGTCATTTTCATCTGCTAGTCCATTAGTCATCAGTCGTAAATGAAAAGCAATGCTAGACCAAGTGAGTCAGTTTTGACACTTGCACGAGTATTTACTCCTAGTGAACATTTAAGTTAATAGAAACTCTACAACTAGAGCATATGACGAGGCATAAGATGTGCTTCTGATGCAACGTATCATAGAAACACGAGTTTTTTGCTCCTATTTTATTGGCTCGTGTCGCTTTAAGACTCGGCACATCTTGCTTCCATTACGACGAGAGATTTAATCAAATTCGGGTTACTCCACTTTTTATAAAATTCACTCCATAAATGTGAATCTACTTTTGACACAATTTTAAGTTAAGAAGAACGACCATTCCTATTTTTTTGTGTAAGAAAATAAATGTGCGTTTGTTCTCACGTATGTTTTTTTAAACTAACATTTGAAGTTAAAACAGAGGCCAACATTTTAACGAAAAAAAATTTATAAAAGCACTGAAAAGTAGGAGCTTAAAATTTATTATTATTAATAACGGTAGCTTATCCAACAAGATTGCAAAGCTCAATTAATACGATGAGTACCAAAAAACAAAATTTGCAACGAGTTGCATCTGCACGATCAATAGATATATTTATATGCATTTCGTCAGTCAAAAATGTCAGTTACTGATAGCTGGAAAATTATAGACGAAAAGTAGTACTACACTATTTCATGGAAAGAAACGGCTTATTATGCTGCACAATTGCACAAAAATACTTTTGGTTGATACCAGCTTATTTTAAAGTTATTTCACTATTTAAGATTAAAATTAGATCAAATAAAAACACCACACATTCCTTTGCACCATGATAAGAACGTTGCAATATATTTTGTTTGCATTTCTGCTAGTGAACGTCAAATCCGTATCCGTGTTCAACAACTACAATCATTCATTGAAAGCAGCTTCTCTGTTCCAGCTTACGTTTTTATTTCATCTTAAAGTCTGTTATAAACTTAGATTAATATATTTTTGATATAGAAAATATTTTGTATGTTACATATGAAGTGATCAACATTTGCTAAATACAATATAGAATCTTGGAACATCTGCTAAATCCGATATAGAATCAAATTTATGCAATTTGAATGCATCCGACAACTGATTTGGTTGGCTAACCAATAATTAATTAATCGGATGCACATTAAAATGAGTAAAACCCTAGCCAAACCTACAAGTTTCGATAACTCATCGGTTCGAGTTAAGTCTTAATCATACGACTCTTAGAGTCAAACCATGTTTTAGTGGAAAGCTCCATAATATATACGACCACTGATGACACCTCAGACTATGTTCAATTTTATAATATTTGAAAAACATTAAGTTTATTATTGCAAATTTGGGAACGTCCATTAATTACGTCACGCAAAAAATGACTTTTTTTAACCACCCCTCCCCCCCTTGTCACGTTTTTTGTATGAGCCTTCAAATTTTTTTGTATGGATCGTCACGTTTTCCCAAACCCCCCCTCCCCCCTTACTGCGTGACATAATTAATGGACCTTCCCTTTGGGTAAAGAAACAAACAAAAAAAATGGAATAGTTGAAAGCTTCTCGTCAGCTTTAAATTACGCTCGAAGATTGACTGCAATATAGTAGGTTTCGATTTTCTTTCGTGAAACCGCCGATCAACAAATACCTTCATATTTTGCATATTTTAGTGTAATCAGACCACATTTTGAGTTGGTCTCAGTGACCGTGTTAAACAACATGAGAGGGTAGCATAAAATTGGATGAAAAAAATGCACCCAAACTGGTGAAGCTTTTTCAGTTACGACTACAAACAAATATGCAGCGGGAGAACTCATGACCACGAAAGTCACTCGCGAAAATCCACAAGAGGAGCCAAAATATGAACACTTACATACCCACTACATGGATTATAAGTATTCAGCCAACTGGCAGACGAGCGCAAAGAGGGAGAAGCAAAAACGTTGAGCAAAACCTCATTTATATCAGTGATTGGTTTCGGAAAGGGCGGGATTTGAGATATTTCTCATCTTCCGATCTTCTTAGCGTCATCATTTGCCGTGTGGTGATGTTGGCGGCATTAATGCCCATTTCGGACCTTGATATTTCTTCGTCTTGGTTGATTTAGTTCTTTTTCAAGTTTTATTTATTTCGGTTCGCATTTTTCTTCTACAGCATATTGCTGAAGTAACAGTCATCTGTGCCATTAAGGTCGAAAAATCACCTCTCGGATGCCTCGTGATGGTATCTCCACTTGGAGTGAACCGTCTGGTGACTCGGTCCTTGCTTTTTGTTAATGATTTTCCGTGTATTGGAGCTGGGCTTGAATCGGAAAAAAATATCAGGACTTACTTACTATGTACGCCATTCGAAACCCAGTACGCAGTTGTTTTCAATAGATGTTGGTGTAGATTAAATACGTATAGGGAACAATCGCCTAAAAAGAGAGACTTTTGATTCTGCAAGGTTTGATTGAGAAAGCAGCGTCCATAAAAGACGTAACGCTCGTATAGAGAAGAGAAAAACATCTAGCGTTGCGAATTATTATTAAGAGGTGAGATGTAAAGGGTGTATTCGATAAAAATGGCACACACATATATACTCATCAAAATTAAACTGATTATCGGATTTTCTTGAAATTTTCAGGGAATCAAGAACTACTAATGAGTTTTGATTTACAACATTTGCTTTATTCAATTTCGTCTCCCATCCCGAATGCCCGCACCTTCCTTTTCACTCCACCCATCAAATTTTGTACAACCGATTTTCCCAGTGTTTTTGTTGTTTTTACCCAAATTTTCTTCAATTCTAGCTCTGTTTTTATAGTTTTGGGATGTTTGCGAAAATCCGTTTTCATTATTGCCCAGAATTTTTCAATTGGACGAAGTTCCGGTGAATTTGGTGGGTTCATATCCTTTGGCACAAAATTGACTCCGTTGACTCGGTACCACTCCAATACGTTTCGAGCGTAGTGGCAGGATGCTAGATCAGGCCAAAACAGAGTTGATCCTTTGTGCTTCTTAATGAATGGCAAGAGACGCTTCTTAAGGCACTCTTCCGTGTAAATCGCACCGTTTATTGTTCCAGAAGTAATGAAGGGAGCACTTATTTCACCACATCCGCAAATCGCCTGCCAGATTAGAAACTTCTTTGCAAATTTCGATAGTTTCTTCTTTCGAACATCCTCCGGAACATCGAACTTTGACTTGGCAACGAAATATTCTTGCCCAGAAAGTTGACGGAAGTCGGCCTTAACGTATGTTTCGTCATCCATCACGAAACAACCGGATTTGGTAAGCAGCTTCGTGTAAAGTTTCCGGGCGCGGGTTTTCGCAGTGATGTTTTGTTTTTCATTCCGGTTTGGGGCTTTTTGCACTTTGTAAACATGTAACCCAGCACGCTTCATGGTTTTCTGCACAAAACCGACTGACACCTTAGACTTTTTAGCGACATCTCGAATTGACATGTTTGGACGGTTCTTGAATTGTTGTACGACTTTCCTGGCCATTTTACTGTCCATTGGACCAGTTTTACGACCACTCCCTTCCTTTCTTTGGACACTCAGACGCTCCTTGAAGGTTCTTATTACACGAGACACAGTTGTATTTGCAATTCCAAGCCTTTTAGCAATCCACCGGTGGGACGCTCCTGGATTTTGATTGTGAGTGCACAAAATTTTCTCACGGACATTTTCTTGTTTCGGCGACATGACTGGAACTACTGAATGTATAACTATGAAACTTGGCAGATGTAAATAATACACTATGGATAAGATGTACTCAAATTTCTAGGTTTTTTACTCATACGATTCAAAAGTTACAGAAGATTTTCTGTGTGCCATTTTTATCGAATACACCCTTTAGTAGAGTCAAACATTACTCAACAAAGAAGTAAATAATCAATTAATCGATTTATTGGTTGTCTCTTAAAGTTAAGTTTAAATATTTACTAGAGAAATTGACTTCGGCAATGTTTATTCTCGGCAATGATCTTAATATTATCCCATTTCAGTACTGCACTGAACATAGTCATTCGGTATCTTAACCTTTAAGCTTTATTTAAATAACGTTTTACTTGAAAATTTAACTGATTTTATACTTCTTATAGAACAACTTTCAAACAGCTATTGATAATTCCAACTTAATTTAAATTGTGGTTTAATTCAAATGGATTATAAGCGAAAGATTAGAGGATTAATTGAAACTGCAAAAATTTTGGTTGAATATTCTAAAACGTTTAATCATCAATAGTTAGCATATTGTTGGCTCTTTACACAGTGTTCTTTGCAACAGTTTTTAAAAGCGGGTTTATTCATTTGTTGGAAGAAGCTGTTTTATGCCCAAGATTAAATACTGATTCTTGAAAGGGGGAAACTAAAAAGTTTTTTAAGTTACCACTTTTCTACACTGTCTAATATATTTTACACCACCCATTGTACTAATATTCACAACGTTACTTTTCAGTCCAAAACATGACAGCTCTTCCTCTTTTAAGATAGTATTTTACTAAACACCAGCAATCCAAAGTTATTTAACTTCAAACCAAAATGATATTTATCAATTCAAGAATATTAATTGAAGCTAATTTAAAATCAAACTATCTGATATTATTGAATACAAAAATTCAAATTTTAGTAAGAACTAATGATAAAAAATCACAATACCCTTTCAACTATCTCGTTCTCGTGAATCTCCACGGATGCTCCTCCAGTATATTGGCTGCGTGGGCGTTTCGCTTCCTTTTCCTAAGAGGTTGAGAAGGTACGTCAGGGAGTTTGCTTCGTCCATCTTCTCCTTGTGAATCGCCTGTTTGCAACTCCTTGCTTTCGCATATCGGGATAACAGCTTTCAGCGTGGCGGTGTTGATGAACCTTTATAAATCTGCAGCTAGGTTCGAGGCGCCATGATTTGAGCGCTTCCAATAATAATCTGCCAATTGTAATCAGGCCGCTCCCTACTTTGGAATCTTATCCAATCTCCCGTTTGGGAGCTTTCTCTCATTGTTCTATCACTTCCCGGTTGTCTCTTATTTGAACGACCTCCATCGTAAGGACTTAATTCAAGTATGTTCTTAGCAGGACCTCTAACACAAGCTACTAATTCATGACATTGATTCGCAATAGCGTAAGTTGTAAAAAGTTTATTTAAGACTTGTCCACCATTATTGGCATCACTTACAATTTTTCTAGTTTATACAGTTTATTCAAACCTTGTCCACCATTATTGGTGACACCTAAAGTCCTGGCATTTGCTCCAGCCATATCCCATGTAGAAATAATCTTTTGAGTAATCTGTAAGCTTACATTTCCTTAATGGTGCAATCGTTGCTGTAAGGCCGCTTCTCGAACCCCAGCCACTATGCGGTCGCTAATTGCTAGGTCCAAACGAACAACATTCTGCCTGTAGCTTAACCAAACAAAATGAAATCTTTTATGAACTCATCTGGTTGTTGTACGTGATTGTTGTACTTAAATTGTTGAATTAAATCCGATTGTCTTAACTTGTTTACTTATAGTAGTATAAAGTAACTTAATTTTTTTTCGACACTACGAGTCCTCCAAGGGAAATAAAGTGTGGCTTTATTCAAATAAGTCGCAATACTGTTCGCTTCAAAGGAATATTCCATTCGCTTAATTCAATCGGTATAGGAGATACCCACGGTATGTTTCGATTGCTGGTTGTTTGAGCCATAATTAATTACGAAGATATCTTAAAGATGGTCAAACAGTAGAAATTGGCAAAAGGCATTGAAAAAAAAATTGGGCAGAGAAAAAGAGAAAAAAGGCTCACCAGATGCATTCAGTAACCTTGCTCCATATTGATCGACGCTGTTTTCCTAGACGGATAAAAAAAATTCGACAGCCGATCACCTTAATACCCCCAAATACCTTATCTACACAGATAAAAAAGAAACATTGAATTTTCTGCGTTATCTAATGCACATAAAAGGAATGCAAGATTCGGCAGAAAATGTGGAATATTTCATGTAAATTTAAGCCTGATAACGTTTGAAGCTAGCCTTTTGTATGAAAGATTGCGATCATTGTTGTATGACGCATGCAATCATATCTGTTATTGTTTGCAATCAGGATATTGCAAGGCATATCCTGTTTCTTGAAAGTTTTTAGCTAAATTCTTGCCTTGACAAGTTGGACGTTATTCTTTGCAGTACCCAGCATTTCGACAACATCTAGAAGAAAACCTGTCCACGTTAAATTTCGGACACTTTTCTATCAGTGTAAATTTTGAATTTTTACGCGGATCGCTGAACGTTTCACTTATATGACAGCTGAAACTCTCCACTTTATTTCGTGGTACAACATATTTACATTCTTGTTACATTCAGTATAATAGCGTCGAATCAAGTGGAAGTGCGCAAACGAATTTTGTACGAACGGCAGCAAAACCCGAATTTAACGGTACGCGATCTTCTTGGCAAGTACTAAAACTACCAAAACGTACCGTGTTTTGTGTTCCAAATCATTTGAACAGCGCTCGACTGTTGGATGCAGAACAAATCGGAGAGTATCCCAAGTAGCACACTACGGTCATATTTAGTTGTAGTAACTAGATTGTGACTTAGCAAGTCATATTTATGTTATCTCAACTGAAGTGTGCTACTAGGGATGCTCGCGACAAATTGACAAGAAGGTGGTAGCCATTATTGACAAAACCCCACTCTTTCTGTTCAAAGTGTCACTCTCAAAGTTGGGAAGCGAAAATCATACGTTCAAAAAGTGGAGCATAGGCAAAGACTAAAGGCGTACATTGAGATAAAGGTGTCCTACCGTGATGACAAGCAAAATTTCACTACAAAAAGTCATGCTAAGCAGCTTTACACCAATTTTTGCAAAAATTTGCAAATCATAATGTATCATAATGACCGACAAAACATACAACCTTGAAAACTTTAAACAGCTTCAGGGTCACCTCAATGCAAAGAAACGCCATTGCCAAGCATTTCCGGACAAAAAAAGGTGTCCAAATTCTCAAAGAAGTATTTGATTTGGCAGGCCATATGTAGTTGTTGTAAAAAATCTAAAAGTTTCGTCTCTACCGGCACTGGTGTGTACGAGAATAAATGTCTGCAACAGCAGTTGCTACCGTTTATCAAAAACCACAATTCTCCAGCTCTTTTTTGATCTGATTTGGCCTCTTGTAGGCCAGGCTTTAGAATTGTATTCTAAGAGCATTGCAAATTATTCCTAAAAGCCTTTTAACGGATTCTAATCACATTTCGGTGCGACTTCCGGATGACATTTCGAAACGGTCCGATACTCACACTAGCCTGTTTGGTCAGTTGACTTAGTTAAACAAAGAGAATAGAGATTTTTGCATAATCTGTTTACGCTTTTCTGGAAAAATGGCTCGCATTTTGATGACTTCGTAAATAACACGCAGTGAAAATCTGCTGTTTTTCGTCATCCAGTTTCGTGTAGAAATCATGCTTATACTTTTTGAGACACCCCATGAGATATTGAAAGAGTTGTGTTGAATTGTTCTTATATCGTTGTTATTTTTTTTCCTAGAGTCTTGCCGTTTTATGTTTTAATATTTTGGAAGAATTGCGTTTGATCAATCAACACGCCCCATAATTTCCATATATGGCAGAGTTCAAATTAGTTGATGAAGTTATGACTGCATTTGTCATACTACATATTAATGCACACATGCTACAGACATTGAAAGATCTCAATAGATAAACAATTGAGAGCAAATAATGAACAAATTGTAATAAGCAAAAAAGAAGAATGAAGAAGAATAATATACGGAATTATTATATGAACTGTGTCATCAGAAAAAGGTTGCTCTTCAATCTATATAAATAAAAATGGGTTGGGGTTTCCTTTGTCAAGATTTAACTCGCGAGCGGAAGGACCGTTTGGCAAGATTTTTGCTTTGTTGGATTTGTCTTGGACACCGGAAGGTTTTTATGATGGTTTGAAACCTCTCCCTTCCCTGGAAAGGGGCGCTCCCTTACAAGTGCAGCACTAATTTTTACATAACTCGAGAACTGATCAAACAAAGGAACCCAAATTTAGCATGCGAGAGTTTTTGGAGGCAAGCAATGTTTCTATGGTAGTCCTCTCTAGAAAGGGAGGCTCTCGTACAAATGAAACAGAAGTTTCTGCATATCTCAAGAACTAATCAAGCAAATGGAACCAAATTTGGCATGTGGGGTTTTCTGGAGGAGAAAAATGTTTTTATGGTGGTTTGAGACCCCTCCTCTCTCCTAGAAGGGGTGCTGTCATACAAATGAAACTGTAATTTCTTCATAACTCTAGATCTAATAAAGCAAATGGAACCAAATTTGGCATGCGGGGATTATAAAGGCAATAAATGTTTCTGCGATAGTTCCTGTTAGGTTGTGGGCGGTGCTCCCGTACACATGAAAGAAAAGCTTCTACATAACTCGAGAGCTAATCAAGTAAATGGAGCCAAATTTGGCAGGTAGAGGGTTTTTGGGGCTGGGGAAGGTTCTTATGATTGTTTGAGACCCCTACTCCCTCAGGAAGGGGGGCTCTGATACATATGAGACACAAATTTCTTCATAACTCGAGAACTAATCAAGCAAATCGAATCAAATTTGGCATGTGGGGGGTTTTGAAGGCAAGAATGTTTCTATGGTGGCTCAAGACCCCTCCCCTTTTTGAAAGGGCGGGGGGTTCAAACAAATAAAACTCATATTTTTATTATAATTGAAGAGCCCCGTGTGATGGTTCGAGAACTAATCAAGCAAATGGAACCAAATTTGGCATGTGGGGGGTTTTGAAGGCAATCATTGTATGATGGTTTGAGAAACCACCTGTTGGCTCCTCTTGCCAACGTTTATAGCGGGAACAACAGCAGCGAACAGCAACGATCGGGTTCCAACACCAACAGTGCCGAACAACTCAGGGGACCTTCTTCCAAAGCAAACACTCACAACGAATTACCTTTGTATCTCAGTCGTCTACCTTCCTGATGGCCAGTTCTGAAAAGAACTATGGCCAGAATCAACTCTTTTAAATGGAAGGTAGCGAGAGATGCCAGGATTGGACAGCAGTGGCAGAAAGGTCCTCTGAGCGGCAGCGAAGAACGGGGTAGCAGCGACGTCCAGCAACGGCGGAGTTCAAGCAGCAACAAGTTGAGTAGCGGATTCGCTACATCCCACAGGGCTCGGTGTAAGAATTGATATTCGCACTACGTTTTTACTATGTTTTTATTGATGTTCACTGTATAGCTTACAAAAAACTTCTGATCTCAACTGCGTCGATACACGCCTTTTTATACGGTTGTGGAGTTAGACACAAAACAAAAAACTCACCGGATTGGTCCACCAATCAGTGTGAATGGCGTTGTAAAAAAAAGAACACAAAAGGTTAGTAGAAAAAGGTGACCGTATTCCCGCGGCCGTCTCGGGGTTAGTAAAGGTGTGTGTGTATCATAGGAAGAGTGGGAAAGGAAAAGAAACGAACACAAAACGATGCGTCTTCCATGGCAGTAATGCGGTGCGTGAACGTTTGGGCTCTGGAAAACTTCGCTGTCGCGAACACCACCCCCTCTGGAAGGGAGGGCTCCCATACAAATGAAACACAAATTTCTACCAAAAATGAGAATTATCCAGAATACTTAAACACAAAACGTGTATTTCTCGGGTAAGAAGCATGTTTTGATAGAAGTTTGAACCCCTACTTATACAAGAAAAAATAAACTCATTCCGAAAAAAAACCATAAAAGTGCCAGTTACATTAAATTTTCCTTCATTTAGTTGCAAGCGTAGCAGCGCACGCACCGGGTTCAGCTAGTGTTATGATAAAAAAATCAGCTTATTTTATACAATACTGGCTTCAATACAACAACTGGTAAGAATGCAGTTTGAATGAAACGACAGCATGATGAAACATAAGCTATCGACAAAAGTTACACTCACAGAAGTTAGGCGTATTGGAAAACACTTTCGAGCAACTATGGATAATTCTAGTATAATTCTTCCTGAAAAGGTTCAGAGATCGCTGTTGGCTCTAAAAGATCTGACATAGTAGTTTGAATAGGTTTATTAATTAGATTACCAATCAAACTAAATTTGTTCCAAAAAGGCAATAATGTGCATAAATCCATCATTAATATTGTTAAAATCCTAACATTATTATTGTAAAACGAGGGGTAGTTCTTCCTTAGCTTTGTCCGTAAGGACGCAGTTACATATAAATACCATGCAGCACAGCTTGAAGAAAAACTGATAATTTTCTGCTATAGCTTCCACCTATGCAAGGTTGCTAGATTTGGCATAAATTAACGCTATGTTTCATATAAATTTTAGCAATATATTGCCTAAATTCGGTAATTTGTCAACAAGATTACAAACATTTGCGTTGTTTGTGTTTCTAAAAAATTGAAATTGAACGAGGGTGCGTGTCCTCAATTCAAAAAAAAAATCTGTATGTGGATACATGCTACGCAATCGCAATAACACAAAAAGGGTACAGGTATCGAACGCTCTCATTTGATAAAAGTAGAAGAGTAACTAGAACGTAACGTTTATAGCCGACTATGAGCTATTTATTTACAATCAGCAATAAGCTTAAAAATCACAAATGTGGGAAAAAAATAATATGATGACAAAGCATTTGTTTAACAACTAAAATCACACTTGACTTTCTTGTGGCATAATGTTCAAATTGATTAAAATATCATTTGAACGATATTTCACACATATTGAAACTGGTAATAGGATACTGTGTTGACATGGTATTGTTGAAAATATACACATGGAACCAGTGTAAGCGAAGTCAACCGGAACCTAACAGAAACGATCATGATTTTACATTTAATCGGAACTGATAACTGCTTACAAAAACATCAGCCCAGCTTATTATCTGCTAGCGAATTCTCGGAATTGAGCCAAGCAATGTTAGTTTATTTTCAATTGTGTGATATAGTGTCTCCACCTAGCTAGTTAAGGCATGGAATAAAACGTATTTCGATTGGATTTGACATTTATTGGGTTGAAAATTATTTTGATATGTTTATCTAGGGCAATTCAAAACTTCGATTTAGCTTCTCCCCACTCAGTCGATAGTCATAAGCCTCGACCATGTCATACAAGCTCGAAGGTGGTACATGACTTTGACAATTGTACGAGAGTTGTAGACATGTAACAATATTTTGGGTTTAATCATTTTAACAAAGGACGGAATACACTTACCGACAATCAAGCACTATCCTGGTCAGATGGTAGCTACTGATGGAGATAGGGAAGATTGTTAGCTTGTAAATTCCATGATACAGATGCAGAGTAATCTTCGCACCACTGAACCAAGTTTGAACCATTGAAACACATACTGAAACTTTTCCCAAAATTTGAAATCAGTCGTGCCCGTGCCTAATATTGTCCTGCCTGAAGTTAATTATTGTGTGTTAAATTTAGATCCACCGACCTCCTGAGCAAGCGCACGCAGCGATGTAGCCACTTTTCCCTCGGTCTTCCTCTTCAGTATCCTTTGGAGCTTTTTGTCGCTCAGGGTCGTCGGCCGTTCGGAACCGGGCTTTCTTTCGATGCTCTGATTGTTGTCTAATAGTGCCAAGATGTTGTAGATGCCAGAACAGGCGTATCCGGCGTCCACAAAGTGCCGCGCGATGTTCGTTTTCGACGCGGGGGGGAGTTCTTTGAACGGGGAACACTTCTGAACGGGGATGCTTCCCTGTTTTGGCCATCACGGTTTGAGTTCTACTGACAAAGCTGTCAAATTTCGTCTGCTGTCTCATGGGTTACTATGATTGGTGCTGCATGGTTAGTTTCGTCAGTGCGGGTTTATCCATGAAAATTCGGCAATTTTTGTCCATTTTTTTAATGCAAACGTTATGCTAGCAATGGGCAAAAATGTTATATAAAACCTGTCCGCGTAAAATTACGGACACTAAGATAATGTCAGCAAAAATAAACTAGACATAATTCAACAAAACCAATTGTTTATTTCAGAATAATAGAGTATTTTTCAATCGGACAAAGTTCTGGACAGTTAGGTGGATTGGCTATTTTGGCATGCATTTGACCTCTTGTGTCTTATACCATTCCAGGACGAATTTTGTGCACTTCCAGTTTATACGACGCCATTTTTTTTAACATGTACC